>KK120659.1:67678-82911 GCA_000611955.2 Stegodyphus mimosarum | reverse complement strand
AAAAAAAAAAAAAAAAAACTTTAAATATTTTTGCTAAATTTCCAAAAATATGTGAATGTATAAGAAGTCTTTATTTTTCAGTTTATAGAGTACTTTTAAAGCGTTATTTATTGTATTAGTTTTAGTTTTTCGTTGATTTGACGTCCTCAGAAAATTTAATAGTCTTATTTCTTCTGGGCATGCTTAATAGTATCATGGTAAAACAATACACTTATACACAGTGCTTCTACGGAATTTTGAGTTTAAGTTTGTGCATCGAAAGTTGAACAAAACACTATTATTCTTACTTATTAAACTTATTCTTACTTTTTAGCTTTCAATATGCGATCCTTTAAGTCTCTTCAGCGCTTGTTATATTCATACAGAGTTTGATTTCTTTGTAGAACTGATCTTTTGAAATACTATGTAAATCTCTGGTTACGATTTTTTTTTTTTTTTAATCATCAGTCCTTTAAAACAATAACTTTCGATTTGAGATGTACTTTAGGGAAACGAAAGTAGTGTACAGATGCTAAATCTGATTAATAAAAGGGGTTGAGAATTGCGACATTTTTCTTCTTGAATACTACTTGATGAGTGTGAAATTGCCTTGCGGCGTATTGTTGTACGGCAGAAACCAGTTATTCGATTGAACTTTTTCAGGCCTAATGCATTGAATTCTCTTCAGAAGTCTGTTCATAGCATCTTAAATGAGGAACTCACTTTACTGCCATACGACATAATAAATTAAGGGTACAAGCGTTGCTTAAATTTTCACACTTTTAAACCTATTTTTATGCTTGATTTCTGATAGTATGTGAAAGACATTTGTTGCTATGTATTTTATATACTAATTAACACAACCTGGAGGATTCGTTGCTGAGTCCACGTTTGAACCCGGTGATAAACCTTCTATCCTGGGGGGCATCACTTCAAAATCGGGTTGGAGCTTAGACTGTTAACTTTCATGTACAGACTCTTAACTACCACCGGGGCAGTGCCCCGCAGTTCCAAGCTCTGGGGAGGGGACTGAATGAGGAGAAAAAGTATTTTCGACTTTTTTTATATGAGAGATTTTATTTTTTTAAAAAAATGATGGATTAAACTTTGCTAATTTATGTTTTCACTCTTCAACCAGAGAAATTATTTATCTGGTTAGTTTATCTCTAATTAAATAAAAAAGAATACCTGTAAATGTTAAACGACTAATCAGATTATGTCAACCCTGTTACCAGATGGCACACTATACTGGCCAACTAATATGAAAGGCTTCTGGCCGAAACTAGGGTTTATGAGAAAGCATGACTGAAAAAAGCAATACTCACGACAGTGTTCTTTCTGGTAGAGTCCTGCAATCGGGTGGTGCATCGCAGCCGCGAAAGCAGTGTGTTTTCTTTTTCTTACCAAGAGAGTGGATTAGCTATTACCTCATTCTCGTGATGCGTTTCCAGCGATTATAGGTAGCGATCTGCTCGCCTTTGTGATCTACAATGACTATTTCGAGGATTGTTGTATTCTCACATCCTAGTTTCTTAGACTTCTGCTACAGCAGCTTAGTTCAACTGTACTAGTGGTCTTCTTCAATGAACTTTCCGGGTTCTTTGGGCTCACCAGAAGAAGCCAAGCTAAAGGACCTCGAGTGAACAGACCTAATTTGTAGCAGCATGAATAAACTTAAAATGTACATACTTTAGTGATGCATACAAAAGGCAGGAAAAGAAGGAAAAGTCTGCAGAGTCAGCTAAAAAAAGTTCATTGAATTTAACTTCTTGGGTAATTAGTTCTCAGTCTCAAACTCAATCCGTGATGAATAGTCACAATTGGTTAGCACTCAGCTTCCTCATCGTTTCCACAGTATGAAGAATGTACTGGATACTAAGTTACTCAACTCAAATTTCTTTTGAAGTCAAATGAAGAAGAGATCCTTAACAAAGCAGTTGATTTTGTACAAAAGTTTCCAGTGAATATGTCATCAGCTTGTCCATCCCAGCTATCTTTAATGCACAATTTAAAGAGAAGCTTAAAAAAATTAATAGTTCAAAGGATTAGAAGAATTATTGATAAAAAATCACAATTGACTTCCATCGAGTTTTCCTTATGCATAGCATCGTGTACTTAATGGTTCCTGCGGCTGTAGCTAAAACTGAACGATCGTTCACAAAACTGAAGTTAATAAAATTAAAATTTAAAAAAAAAAACTATTTACAAAGCATTACGTGACAGGAAAGGCTCGCTAGATTAGCTTTGCTCTTAGTTGAAAATAATCGAGCCCAGAAAATTAACATTGATAAAAATAATTAAAGAGTTTGCTTCTTAACAGTTAGAAAAACAAAGGATTTTGTTAATTCGAGTGTAAAAATAAAGTATAGGGATTAATTTGTTAGTAAACATTTATATTGCATATGTATCATTTTTTAATTTTAGAGTACTAAATAGGAATAAAAAATAACATTTAATAGCAAACATCAACAAGACATTTATTAAAATATTTTTCATTCGATTAAAGTGTATGAATTAATAAAAAAAATATCAACCATAACTAGGAAAAACAGTGGTTGAAGTTGGGAGAAACAACAAAGATGAGAACCTCATTATATGTTGCACGTTGAGTGGGTATGTCCTGGTCATGTGCTTTACCTAAATTAATTAATCCAGACCACTCATCAAGAAAGTTCATTTCAGGAGGATTCAGCAAAATGGAAATGACTTAGATGTTAATGTTCTGGTGCTATGATGAAATAATGTACTTTTGTTTGTTTACTTCAAGACATTAAAATTCGAAAATAGTAATCTACTGGATACTTTTTTATTTGGTTATGATAGCGTAATAGAGTAACTCCATAGTTGGAGAAGAGTGCATTGTTTGTATGCTGCTTTAAAAGAACTAGGAAACTGATTCTACAGCTGTTATGTTCAATTAATTTTCAGTATTGGTTAAAGTTGTATATCAAGGGCAGTTTTCACTTAGCATTTTAATTTTTTTATAGTTTGAATATATTACATTTCTTACTTGTTTAGCCCGGGAGATGGATAAAATACATTTTTTATTTATTTGCTTTCAGTTATGTCATTTTTGAGGGTTTTATGTGATGTGAGCATCCTGCTGCTTTTTACATGCCACTTACCAGGATCCTAATTAATATTATAATGAACAAATAACTCTCTTATATTATATCCTTGTAAATTTTTAATTGCATTATAAGCGACTTCGAAATCAAATGAAATATTTCATTTTTGATGAAGAATATTAAAATTTCATGCAGAGATTTTATTTTTCATTTAGTATATATTTGAAGCTCTTTTTTTCTTAAGAAATCTTTATCACTTGATATTTTGGAAGCAGTTTCCCTCCCCCCAGTTATAAGGTATTTTTTCCCTCTTTTTCTGCTTGCCTGCATGGTGTAATGGTAGCACACTAGGCATGTGTTTGAAAGGCCCAGGGTCGAGTCCCACCAAGGGAATTGCACGTTCTTCACCACCAGGGTTTGACGATTGGGTCTCCAAATCTCCAGCTTCCCTTTAAAAGGGGAACTATATAAATTATTTCCCTCCTTTCTGTATACCTTTGTGATGTAACAGTAGCACACTTGGCACGAGGTCCAGGTTCGAGTCCTGGTGAGGGCATTCCATACTTTTCATATCTCCTTCTTCCAAAAAAAAAGTCATAATTACTTTACACAGTTACAAACTTATTAAATAAAATATGATTAAATTATGAATGTAATTAAAATTATAGGGTGGCATCATCAGAAATAGTGTAAATAAATATATAAATAATTGTAGACTAATAAATATAAAAAATAGTGAAAATATAATAAAACCAGGTAAAAATGCCCAAACAGGCTCATAATTTACATAATTTTACATGAAATCACATATGTAGTTTAAAAATTATCATTTTCAATGCACTAAAGATATTATTTCACGTGGAAGGAAATGAAGAGTAAGGAAAAGAAAAAAGAGAGAGATACAAAGAGAAATGTTATTTTGGAAGAAAAAGCAATATAAAACAATTTATAAAATTGTAAAGTATGTAAAATTTATAAAATCATCCCCTTATTGAACCATAAGAGTTAGAATAAATGTGTGTGTGTGTGTATGTATGTATTTGTTTCTTATGCATCATTGATTTTCAAGATGGGGGGGGCACACCAAAGGGTGGCGCAACAACATCTAAAGGGACGAATCGTACCTGTGCAACTTTGCCATGCTACATTCGAGTCTTAATTGACCTCAACTCAATCTATATCAATAAGTCAGGACAGAGGTCATCCTTGGTGGTGTCAGAGCCAAAAAGTGAAAGTCATTATTGATCACACAAGCAGTGCAGTTACATCAACTTTTGATGCAAAAATAAATTGTTGACTTATTCAGCGCCCCTCCCCCTATTGGCTTGAATTCAGTGAAAAACATAAATACAACAATGATTATATTAAATACAGTTTTGTTGCTGTACAAAAGATAATGTTGGCCAGCCACAAAGTGTTATTTGTTACAAAGTATTGAGTAATGATGCCATGAGACCTTCTCATCTGGAGTGGCATTTCTGAATAAAATAAAAAGTTAAAAGATAAGCCAAAGAAGTTTGCTGCAAAATTTGTAAGTTTAATTGGATAATACTGGATCTTTTGCTCGGTGATCTGAAAAAGCACTCTAAGCTTCTTGTGAGTTATTGCTATTCATCGCAAAGTTTGTATTATCAGAGAAACACTCGTCAAGTAATGAATTTGATTGTTGAAAGCAGCTGATAAATATCTTGGACTAGAAAGTAAACAAAAATTTTACTGCTGTCTGACGACACTGAAACATCGCATTGATGGTATGGCTGAAGGCATAAAGAATCTGTTAGTGCAGGCCATGAAAGAATTAAATTTTCTTGCAAGACTGTTTAACAAGAGTACACATGTTTCAAAATGTTGTCAACTGTTAGTTTTTATTAAATACCACAAAATGAAACAAAGATAGCTTTTTTACTGCAGAGTGTTTGATGGTATTTTGTGCAGAGTTAATGACTAAACAACAGGTGAGAGGATGTCCAGACACTATGCAGCTTACATAGACTGATCTGTTGTCTGGATCCTGCAGCTGTCTATAGCAACACTCCCTGGTGCCCTACAAGGGCCACATCGGGAGTTTGTTGAATTTACATTCTACATAGCCATTGACATTAGTACTTGATAAATTCAAATGGACATCTAACAAACATAATACATGAACATAATAAAAGCAAATTAAATACTCAATACAGATCATATAAAATAGCTGAATATACAGAGCGCAATGCAAAATTACTTCTTTACAAAAATTACTGTTACAGTACTTTATTTAATGAATAGTATACATTCAGTATGTATACTATTCATTAAATACATTTTATATTGCCCATCATACATTATATTAAGGGCACTAGTTCTTTGTGTATTATATCATGCTGAATTCAATGCATTCTACTTACTCATTACAGCCAGTACTGCTGTCATTATGTTTCGTTACAGATAGTACTACAGTCATTGTGTGCAGTAGTACTATATATAGTGCATGTACTATTTACTGTATACCTCTTTCATTACACAGAAGCACCCTAAATAGCATGACACAGGTCCTGCACTAGTGTCACTAGTTTTTCCAACATATTTTTTAAAATTTCTTAAGGACAACAGGCTGCTTGATGAAGATCACTTAAGTGGATTATCAGTGTCTGGCAACCACATTTGTCATGCCTCTGGGAGTATGCACATTGTTATGTAATGACCTGAGGATCCAGCCTCGCCGCATGCACAGAGGTTGGAGGAAATAAATTCTCTATTCCAGAAAGGGACCGTGGCCTTTGACGAAGTGGGTTATTAATGGTGCTGAAATTAAGTGGTCTGTGGAAACCTTGTAGAAAAAGATATGAGCTATTCTACCCTGAGGAATTCCATCCCATTTAATTTATATTACAACAATTTTTCTACTATCTGAACTTAATCGTTCTAAAACTTTTTCAATTTCTATTTTTGTTCCTTCAAAAAAGCTTTCAATTCACACTTAACTTACACAGCCCATTTAAGCAATTCTGTGTCAGAATGCAACCAAATTTTTACTCTGTGTAGAGTACTAAATGAGCACTCAATAGTACACGTAGTACATGGTTGAGACGAAGCAATAAGAAGAGCACATTTCATTTCTAGGAAAAGAATTGTCGCTTTTTTTGCCAAATCTTCCATAGTTAATTCCTTCATGTTATCAACCTCTAGTTTCTTTGCTTTCCAGAAATTGTACCAGAGTTCTCTCTCACTGTCAAAATTTTTCAAATTCTAAAAATCATCAAAGCACTCTGCATTTTTCGTAAATTCTTCCACTGGCATCTTTAGCATAGTCACAGGATGTAATAACAACAAAGAAAATGCTCGTAAATTATTGCTGGAAAAGCTTTATTCCAATGATAGTAGTAGTAAGGGATAATAAGAGACCTTTTCTGGAATTCATGTGGTCTATACATTGTAGCATATTTAAATTTTTAGACTGTAAAATATTAGCCACCTGTTCTAGCAGAACCGAACATTTTGCAATTAGTCCTACGTACACGATAAATTCAAATTTTGTCACAGCACAATGTAATTTGAGAGCAGATTTTCTGGTACATGCATTACCTTCTTTTCATAACTTTTCCAGTCCGTGTACTATGTTTATAAAATGCTCTTTAAATATGTAATACTTACGTATTTCTGAGAACAGCATATGTCACGTAAGTTTGAATATTTACTATATATCTTCTTCGTAGAACAGATTCACGAAAAATGTTTATCACATCCTTTACAATAGCAATAGTATTTCTGATTTCTGATATGCAGTTCAAATTGTTCATAACTAAATTTAGTTTGTGACTGGCATAATGGAAAAACAAGACTTTTTTATAGTTCTGTTGCAAAATCTGCATGCCACTGATATTCCCCGCTATAGTTGAACATCCATTGTAACCCTGTCCAATACATATATTTGGATCAAAACCTTCCCTTTTCAGAAAAATGTTGAATTCATTTGCTACAGTACGAGCATCCATTGCATTTAGTTCAATAAATCTTAAGAATTTTTCCCGGACAGCCATCCTTACTGCATCGAAAAATCAAATACCAATTGACAACTGCTCCTTCCCAGATATATCGCTTGTTTCTTCTGCCATGTTGTAAACAGAAGCATCTCGTACTATAGTGTCTTTCACCACCAAGCGATACAAATTGATCAATTCATTTTGGATCTGAGGTGACATATAAGTAGCATTTTTATTACCTTTTTCAAAATGCCTTTGCAAATTTTTATCTCTCGCTTTGATTCTTAGACGAATCAGGTCCTGATAATTCCCTTCCTGTTTCATGTTACGCCTTAGAGAGAGTGCATGAATTCCACAAAATATGATTGGGAAAATTATTGACGCTATAACATTTTGATTTTCTTTTATTACCTTTATGTGCTCAGAAACAAGTCTAACATTTACAGGTTCATTTTCTAGAAAATTTTTGCTAGTGATTACTGATGCTTCGTGAGATTGATTTGAAAAATGGTTTTTGCAAGCTTCATGCATGACATGTTAACGCGTGAATGGCTTAATAATGAAGGAACCCAAAACACCTTTCACTGATACAGAAGCAGGAGGGTAAAGAACACAGTACAAGTATAATGCTCCTTTTGCACTTTTTGAATATGCGAGTCAGAAAGCATAAATCTTTAGCCACTCATGTGTAAATTTTCTTCTTGAATGGCTCTATTCTTCTTGAATTGCTGCAAAGTCATAATTTTCATCAGGTGTCCAAGAACATTTTAATATTTCCATCTTTAGATGTGTGGCCATTGATGATGAACACAATACCCATTCTCCCCAATCATGGCTGCAACCTTAAAGAATAATATAAGAAACAGACCTATAGAAACAGAACAGAATAATATAAAAAACCTGATTGGACCTTAAAAAATAATATAAGAAACAGAAAAAACTTTTCGCTAACTTGTTAGTTGAAATAAAAAAAAAAAAGAATTCCATTTGTTTAGAGAGGCGCAAGTGCATCTGCCTGCAACCCTCTGGATATGCCCATGGATGGTGCCAAAATGTAATTCCCCAAATAGTGTTTTCATTCAAGTTCATGAGAAAGGATGGATGGACACAAATGGTGGGAAACTGTGGATAAGAAATGTTTGGCAAAGATGACCTATTGCATTAAAGAACTCAGAAAGTCTTTTAGTTTGGGACATATTCAGATTCCCATCTAATGGATAATACAAAGAAATTGTTGAAAAGTGTAATACAGAGGAGACAGTTATTCCAAGCTGATTAATACCATTAATTCAGCCCTTTAGATGTGTGTGTATCAATAAACCATTCAAAGAAAATTTAAAACAACAGTGGAATACATAGATACCAGAAGGTGAAAAAGCATTTACAAAAGGGTGGCAAATGCACTATACCAGTTTAGAAATAGTGTGTGAGTGGATAATAAAAGCACGGAATGAAATTAAATGCAACATAATTCGAAAGTTATTTTAAAATGTACTGTAGTGTTTAATAATCTAGATGGAACGAAGATTATTATTTATTTATGAATCAGAGCAACAATGATGCTGAAGATGAGACAGAATTTGATATGTGCCTGATGATATAATGGAAGACTTTTCATGTTATCCGATAATGAAAATTTTTAAGGGTGCCATATCTTTTAAATAAACAGCATTTAGGTACAAGTGGAAATCTAATTTGTTTAATGCTCATCTTTTCTTTATTTTTTAATCTGTCATTTTTATATCCGACTATATAATGCACTCCCATAAATTTTGATCTTATATTTTGCATCAAAAGTGCTTGTTATATGCCGGAATATATGGTATTTGTGCGAAAGGGATTTTTAGTAGTTGTAACAATAAAAACGAAGTATAGAAACAAACTTAGTAATTGCTAGTGATTTAACATTGTACACTGTCTTCTATTAAACCAAGAATTGAAAATCTTGTCAAAAGAAGCTTATCCATCTCATTGACTTTTTTCCCCTTAATTGTATGTGAAATTAGTATATTTCTATAATGAAACTTTCTTCTTACTATCGTTATAGGTAGGTAATATTATTACTGAAGAAGCGTGATGCAGGAATTTTCATTTTTGGCAGTAGGGACGCATGACAAAAATCTTTGGAATCTCATGATCTACATTGAAACTTTAATATTTTCATAGCCACTAAATGAACCTCCCCATTACAATTTTTCTTTAAATTCTTTGTTGTTACTGAATTATAGTATCTACTACAGCTCCTCCATATACTGTAATATGATACAGATTATGCCTTCTCTTGACCTCATCAAATCATCTGTGGTATTTTCAAAATATAATGTTTGTCTTCATGTCATTTAAGTCATGTTAGGTATTATTTTGAAGAATCACAAGTGTTAACATAATTTGGAGGCTGATTTGATCATCTTTCTGACAATCTTTCCATATCGATGATCTCTTTTGTAATGCTGATAGCTGAAGTAAAATTCTTTTTAACTTTTAACTTTCAGAAGGCAAAATGAAAGGGAACAAATTAATTTGACCCTTTTAATTACTGTGTGTCTCATATGAAATCTCCAAATTCTTTATTGTTATTAAATTTTTATCGACAGATGCAGTAGTTAGCCACATCAGAGGATAAAAATAATTTAAGCATTTCTGAAAACAGTGTTAGCTGAAATTGCTTAAAAGTGCAGTGAATGGTACAGGAAAGTACTTGTATGTAAATTGAAAACATCATTTTATCTTGTGGCTGTCTTTGATATTCTTTTTTGATTTTTAATGAAATTCAATAGATTTTGTATTTTATTTTTCAGATTCTAAAAAAACTATGACTGGTGCTGTACCATCTGGAAACATGGCCTCAACAGCTGGGGTTGGTGTAGGAGGTCAAGTATCTGATCCTATGAGTGCCCTCAGGAGCATGGCTGGACAAGGCAGTGGAGGGACTGTCACAATTCAGCCCCAACCTGGACAAACACAGATGACTGCCTCTCTTCTAGGTTCTGGAGGCACTATAAGTCAGATGCCAACACCACCACAGCCACAGCCTCAAATACAAGTACAGTCCTTAGGACCAGGAATTAATCCTGCTACTGGCCCAAATGTTGTGACATCATCCATCAATCCTCCTGGCATGAGCCCTATGGTTATGCAGCAAACCCGATGTAAGATTTTTGTATGAAAAATTAATGTACATTTTTAAAATTATAATTCAAGTGAAAAGAGTATTATAAATATTTTTTCCCTTTTTTCCAAAATAACATCAGAAGTCTAGCTGAGAGTTGTTATATTGCATGTGCTAAAAAAGTATGTTTAAAATTTCACATATATAATGCCCAGTTATTATATTTGTGTTCTTAGGCAGTATGAAACAACAGCTTGATTACCCTTAATATGAATTTTTTTTCATGCAGTGAAAAATCCAAATTTTAGTGGAAAATATACATTTTATTTAATATCTAGCCGCTTGCTAAACCAAAAACTAGACTCAACATATAAACTGTACTGCCAGTACTGGCAAACCGTTAAAACTAAGGAACAATCAAAGAAAACTAATTAACCGAATTTAAAAAAATAGGCAGCTCACCCTAAACTCGTTCTCCGAGGAAGATTCTCTGGCCTCACCAGCAGGGTCGCCTCAACCTTTATTCTGAATAGATTCAACACAATAGCGAAAATAAAATATGATACAATCAACAATATTGTTTTAACAATTTTGTGAATCAAGATTTTCCATCTTTCTATAACATTGAATCACTTACTCATTTAAAATAATCAGTTTTACATAATTTTTAACATAAATTCACATTTGTGAAACCCATTATTCCTTATTACATAATCTCTAACTAAATTACATAAGTTATCACAAATGTACGATTCAACTTAGTTACTATATTAGAATTTTACTACATAACCAAAATATTCATATTCGATGAAGTTATATACAATTTGTATAATTCCTAACCTGGATTTTTCTTTCATAAATAAATACTTTATATTTTCTTTTGAGATATTTTTAAAGTATTCTTCTCTAATAGAGACTGTCTGTATGTACTCACACAAATAGTGCATAAAGTCTGCATTTTGTGCTTCACAACCACACTTACATTTTACTTTCTTTCTGTGAAATCTCTAAATATTCTACTTTGTCCATGACCTGTCAGTGCTTGATTTATTCTTTTGTCACTAGAGAGCCTTGTTATTTTAACTTTAGGAAAATCTGAAATAATTTTCTTCCAGTGCTGTCATTATCCCATCGGTCTTGCCATTTTTTCATTATTTCTTTTTGCAATAATGTTTTCACATATTCTATTGATATGGTGGGAAAAATATCTATATTATCACTCTTAATTGCTTCCTTCACAGTGTTATCTGCAGCTTCATTTCCTAGCACTCCTGTGTGACCTTTAACCCAATTAATTTTCAGGTTATACTTTTATATAAATTCTAGTTTTATTTCTTACTTCAATTACTTTTTTAAAAAAATGTTTTCTAGAATTCATTGCTTTCAACAGACTTTGAGAGTCGGTGAAGATTGAAACAGAACAATTTGCCAAATTATTTTCTTTTATCTATATATCAGCCTATTTAAAGCTTTTTTCAAGGCTGATAATTCAGCCTCAAAAATTGTAGTTTTCTCATTAAGTCTGTATCCCTTATCTTCACATTTCTGTTCATTATAATAAGCCACAAAGGGCTGTCTCTGTAACTCTTGTTCTGCTTTTCTGTCTATCACCCAGCCATCAGTGAATATCTCTAAATCACGTCCTTGCGGGATGTTTCTTTCCCATATTAAATTCTTTATTTTTGCAGGATGGTAATAATATTTATCTTCTTTTATATCAATATTTTCATGATTGACAACCAAATCACCCTAAATTATATCTTTTGCCATATGTTGTGCTAGATATGTCTGAACTTTCAAGTCCACGGGAATAACTCCTGCTAGAACTTATATACTTGTTGTTGACACTGTTTTGTAGTATCCAGTAATAGATAACAGTGCTACTCTTTGGATCTGTAATAATTTAACTCTTGCCTTTTCTTTCCTGTTCCACCACACAGGACCTCCATATAAGATAATTCTTTCTGTTTCTCTTTGTACAACTCTTTGAGTATGCTTTTATTTTTGTAATTATCTTGATTTATCAATCTGTTTAATTTATTAACAATTTTATAAACCTTGAACTTAACATTTGTCAAATGTGGAATCCAGCTAAGGTTTGTGTCCATAATTATTCTCAAATATTTTATAGTGGCTTTACGAATAATGTTCCTGTCTTTCTATGATACTGAAGGTGGCCGAACTAGTGTCGATTTCGTTGGAAAAGTTATCATGGATATTTTATCTTCACTAATTATAGCCACTTACTAGATGGCCAGCCTTTTATCTGTTTGTAAATTTGCATGGAAACAGAGCATAGTGTTGCCAAATCCTGAACATAGAAGTCTGCAATGACAACAATTTTTTTTTAACATTTTAATCTTTCATTTCAGAATCATGTCACATACAAATGCTCCTCTCAAGGAGAGATAAGCAAGATTGCCAATCTGCCACTTAAAAAATACTTTCGACAATTTTTTGTATTTTGGGACCTTTAACTGTAACTGTTTAGATACGCATCTCGACAACTAAATGTTATACTGTGGACTGGGACCCAGCTGAGAAACCCAATATCAGGCAATCCAGTCAAGAGCCACCTTGGAGATGGTTACAACCCTCCTACTGAAGACTGAGAGCCCACATCCCGGAGTGCATCGGCATAAAAAATATCTCCAAACCACCACTGATCATCCCCAGTGAACAGAGACCACGGCAGGGTGGGCTGGTTGCCTGGAGTTTTGACTGGTCATTAAAAAGGCTACCTACCAGTAGTAGGTGGGCAGCCCCTCCCTCCGGGCTTTACACAGAATACTGAAGACAGCATGGACTGGGTGCTGAATGGCCCAGGCACTATTCAGCTATTGATACCCTACTTAACAGGGACTTATACCACCAGACCCGTGAAAGGTGGGGATAAATCCTTTCTCACAGATCGTTGGGGACCGCCAGGCTCAAAAAGTTTATACCCTGTGGCCGAGATTATCTAGGTACAGATCCTAGCCTGTTGCTTCACAGAGTACTCTGCATCGACTCCCGGGTGGGATTGGGACCTTAAAACAAAACATGAACAAATCAATTTTTAAAATGCTGAGGTGGAGCATGCGTCTTTTGAATGATAATGGTATAAAATTTGAAATTGTGCACTAAAAAAAGATTGTTTCTTAGAATTGAAAAATATAAAAATTTCATTAGATTTGCACATAACATAAAATAACATAGGAATCTTGCTTATTTAAAGTAATCTGGACCTTAACCATCTTGAATAATTAAAAACATTATTAATAGACTAAATTTTAAATCATGCCAATTTTTCTTACAATGGGGTTTTCTGAAATTATTCACTTTGAACTCTACAAATAAGTACAGAATACTATTATTAACATTTTAATGAATACTTTTTTTATTACAAGATAAAATTTGGTTTCTTCAGTTAAGCAAATAACCAGTACAACATTTTATTTTGCAATAAAAATTGTCGTGAAAAAAGATTGGAAAGTAAACAAACTTCACAAATTTTTACAAGACATTAACATTTTCTAAAAAAAAAATTTATTTTAGGCTTTTTTGTGTTTGTCCTATAGCATTGTCATGCCAGATGTTACTCAGTATAAGGAAGGAAGAATATTAGAACCTTACTGAAAATTTAGCTTTAGCACCCAGTAATGGCAAAGCGATAAAACCACTAAACCTTGTTAGTTCAACATGGATTCCTATCCCCGTGAAGGGCTGGATGCATTGAGTGTTTTTATGGTTTTCCCCGGATACTCTAATGTAAATATGAGCCAGTTTCTTTTAAAAAATTCCACATAAATGAATTTTTCTTTTTAGGGCTTACAACTCTCGTGTGCTTTGCCATAATCAAAATAAACTGAAAATTCGGCACAGTAAACCATTGCTGAGCACAAATTTGTGGAATGCAGTTTCACATATTTGCGTTATCTCGTTTCCATTTAACTTGCCCATTGCTAGAATTTCATTCATTAACATTGACTGCTTGTTGGCATCTGTTCTGACCAGAAGTTGTCAACAATTTTAAAAGATTTTTATTTTAAGGATTGTCAACAATTGTAAAGGAAAATGAGTGCAAAAAAATTATGCAAATCACAAAAGCTATTGGTGGTGAAAGATTTTCAGATATGTAATAAGGAGAAGTCAAAGAATTAATCGAGAAATGACAAATGAAGAATCACAATCTCTAGCTGAAAGTGAAAGCAGTGATAATGATGAAGCATCTTTAATGTAAAAGAAGTTAGAGAAATTGTTAAAAAAAGGCATAGGAACTGTCTGATTTTGCAGTGAAGGTTGACCCAAGTAAAGAAAAAAAAAAAAGACGTTGAAAAACTGCACTGCTTATGGCAAAACTTTAAATGAGTTGTGCTGATCCATTGTTCCAAGCAAATAGTACAAGCTTTTAGAAATAATTGTATCACATTCCATGTTAAGCAGTAATAAAAGTCCTTTCAATTGACTTTTATTATAATTTTTTCCTTTTAATTACAATGATATTTAGGTTTTTTAAATTATTCACTTAAACTGAATTATACCTAACACATTATATTATACTTAACTCTGCGGAATGCAATTTTGCTGTATGCACAATGTAATAATGAGGCAGCCACTCGCTGCAGTTTTTATTGTTCTCCAGGTCTATGCTGCCAATCTTAAAAATTTGGTTCACTATGTTTTCTGTGTTTAGTCATTCTGATATTTATCTTTTTGCCCTTAGAAATGCATAAAAAGAGTCAGTTACTGTCAGTCAGCTTCAATACTTGTAAATCACAAAGTAGGGCTTTGAGGTGCTCATAGTCTAGTGCAAAATTGTTTACATGTGTTCAAATTTGGTGACTTTTGGTATTGTCAACTTTTCACAGTGCAACAAACTCACATTCTCACTTGCGGAATGTAATACATATATGACCTGTTCTGTCTCTGATTATATAAACACCGTGTAGAATTTTGTAATTTGAGTATTTATAATTTTGATTATGGTGTTTATTTCAGTAAATGAAGTAAGTTAATGTATATTTAAACATCTTAGTGGAGACAAAGAAATCCTACAAATCACTATGTGTTCAATGTACGGTTTTCATTTACTTCATTGTAAAATATAGAGAGCTGAAAGATTATTATGTGATC
>KK120659.1:55603-67666 GCA_000611955.2 Stegodyphus mimosarum | reverse complement strand
ATCTTTTTTTTTTTTTTTTTTTTTTTTTTGTTTGTTTTCAAAGCCTCATGCAACTTGAATGACAATATGACAACACATGAGACACTGCAGTACCACCATGGAAGTTAATTTTCAATGATAATCTGCAAAATTTAAATCTAATACCTGTACTATGGTATTGACATAATTTAAGCTGTACTTTTGGAAAATGCTTAACTATAGTTAAGTCATCTCATGAATGAAGAGAAACAATTCATTAAAAACCCATTATGATCAATAAGTGGTGTTAAGTAACATATTATAGATTGAATAGCAGAGTAAATGGAATACAAATAAAACAAAGACACAAGTAAAACAGCAATACCTATTCTTAATTGTCAATATGTAACTAAAATTCAGTAAATATACAAATATTATAACAGTTGTTATGTTCTTTGTTTTTTTTTTCCCCAAAATTGCTGCAGAATACTGTTGAGAAATACTAAATCTACCTTGCTTTAATTTTTTTTTCTTCTTAATTCTTTTGTGATACATTAGTTTTGGGTCCTGGAGTTTTAGCATCTCAACAAGTTCAGCAACGACCACAAATGCTTGCTCCAAATGTTCAGTTATTACAAAAATACAGGCAACAAGTACAGCAGGGTCCTCCACCAAATGTTACAAGTACTCAAATTGTAAGTTGTTTATTAGTTTAATATTGGATTTTATTTGTAATTTTGATATTGAAAAATTACTATTTGAATAAGTAACATATGTAAATTGATATTGGTATAAAAATTCTTTTTACTTATTTGTCTGAAATATTTTTCATTTTTCATATTAAAAAGGAAGAATAATTTTTTGTGTGCTAACAGTATCCTCAATTAATAATCTGATTTCTTCCATTACCTATAACATAATTCCATCTATCTATAACTTACTAATATCATTTTTGTGAAAATTTATTAGTTATTTTCAAAGAATTCTATGAGACAGAGTTTGACTTCCTGAAAACTGCATATTGTTTTCTATTTAAATGAGTCTTTAAATATTAAAATAAATTGTAATACATTGAAGCAGTAGCAGAAGAATATAGAAGGTAAGTGAGAATTCCCATCCAAACTCTGAAAGCTCAGTATTGTTTGAAGTGCAGATGGAGCTTGGCATCTTGATTAAAAATCATTCCCTTCTCTTTCACTGGGTAATCATTTCATTTGTAATGTTTCCATTAGGTAATCAAGTCGTGAACAATAACTGTTTGCATGTATGGTTTCATCTGATTAAAGTAACTTTTAATAAACTGCTAGCAGGTTGCAGCTGAAGCAAAATTTATGAGTTCCGTGTACATCTGAAAGGAAAATGCATAAAAACATTTCAGTGTGAATGAAATCAGTTCATTCTTTCCAAGCAACAACTAATCCTCAAGTAATTTTTTGTTGCCAAACCAAGAAACAAAAACTTTGACACTTCAGGTTATTTTCTCAATATCAATAAAAAAATCAATGGAGCAATAACATATCGTGTCAATTATCCTAACCTGAAACAAAAAAAGTTGCCAACAGCAGCTATTTATTTAAAATGCTGACATTAGCGAAACATTTTGACAGTTAATCACGTCACATGCAGTCATGTACTTTCTTCAACATCAGGATCAGACCTTATCTAATAATAATATGTTTACTGTTTGGCAAATCTATTTTTATTTCATGTTTAGTAAAACTTGCAAATTTTTTATTAACAAACTCTGCAATTTGAAAGTGAGCAGTGGCAACACTTTTCAAAATAAAGCATTTTTATGTCTATTGCATGAAACTGTTGCCACTCGGAAAAATGAGCATTAAAATCAGCATTTTTGGAGTTTTTAATTAATATCTCAGCTAATAAAAGTTGTACGAAGATAAGAATGGTCAAATTTTTGGAATCCGGGGGTAACCTTTCTCAAAACTCAACTCCCTGTCTTCCCAGAAGAGAAGATGTTAGAAACAAAACAGACACACACATGCACAGATTTTAATAGTGCAGATTCTTGTGGACTTTCCGTCATTATGATCTTGTAGACTTTCCATCAGTATGATCTTATAATGCAAATCAGATTTTGCAATTATCAAAGTGCTTAACTTTTAATGGATTAACCAAAAGAGTTGCATTTTAGGGTAATTTTTTCTTACTGTTTATATTATATATAACTCATTTAATAAAAAAGAAGTTTTAAAAAATTGCTGTTTTTATTGTCTTAAAATATACAATTCTTGCTTATAACCAAACTTTTTGGGATAATTCCTGAAAATTTTAAAATATTGGAGAAAAGAAATTTTCTGAGTTTTTGAGTTATTAATTTTTAATGACAGTTTTTAGCAGCTTGGTTATCCTATTGTTTAAAATTTTAGAATTATAAGTCAAAATATATGTATATTTTTTAATTTTGAGAAAATAAGGTTCATTTAAATGTGCTGAAGCTTTAAATTAACGTTAAAAAGAAAAAAAATTCCCATACCTTATTTTAAAACTTTTATTATTTTAAATATATATTCTGAATTTGATCTGCTGCGTGACTCAGTGATGTTTCATGAAATCAATCATTTGCAACTTGGCAGTAGCTGCATGGATAAAATTGCTGATCACTAGAAATACAAACCAAGTTTGAATCTGTGCAGGCAGGCTGGTTATAAGAGTGTTTTTGTGGTTTTCCCAAGTATAAGTAAAAGTCTGTTTCTCTAAGAAAATCGCATCCACATTAGATTGTCTATATCAGACCTTTTTTAATTAAATAAGCAAAAATTAGTTCTGTGTTTTATACTGTAGTTTTTGGAAATTTCAAATTCATTGTAATGTTACATAGAGAGGTTCAGCAAACATATATAGTATGGTTCCCTGACAAAAGCCCACTGGACGAAAGCGCACGCGACAAAAGCCCACAAAAAAAGCCCCCTGTGATAATTGCCCACGCGACAAATGCCCACACCGACGAAAGCGCACATTGACAAAAGCCCATGCAGATGAAAGCCCACATTGATAAAAGCCCACAATGATATAAGCCCACCTTGATAAAAGCCTACAATGATAAAAGCCCACATAATGAAAAGGATACATGTTTTTTATCACAATAAAGTGTATTTATACATGTAATAATAGTAAACGGAGTATTCAGATCTAAATTTTAATGTCTCAAATATATCTGTTTGCATATTTTATCACTACTGTTTTGTCTATTTTATTAGAAAGAAAACAAACTTTCTGCTTTTTGATTACGTGATTAGCTATAATATTTTCCATGATAAATATGAATATGCATTTTATTATTTATTTATTTATTGCACTTTGGTACATTTAAGTGAAAATGAAAAATATCATTATAAAATTCTTCACATGCAATTTTAAACGTAATATGGCTGAAAATAAATATAATTATGTTTCATTAGTAAAAAATTTGGCGAAATGGTATTTACTCAAAGAGCAGAAAAAAATTATTTTACACCTAGGATGGAATATTTTAATTCTCTCTTCGTTCATGAATTAAAATGCCTTCAAGTAGTAACTTCTTGGACTTAGGTATGCTGACTAAAAGTAGCATTCCCTTTATTTAATTGTTATTATTTAAAATCAAATTAGATGCCTATTTCAAGAAATGTATGAAAGAAATCCTTAATCTCCATTGCCAAAAATTTCTTTCGTTCGAAGAGAGATTTTTATTTTTATCTGTGTTATTTTTATTTCATTTCTCAATGTGACTTTGCAGACAAAAGCTATAAGCTTATATGAAAGTTTACATATGCCTGCAACCTCCAGCATGTGGCGCTTGGAATTCATCTTCGAATTACTATGCTAAAAATGATAGTTTCCTAGAAAATGAATTTGCACAACGACTTTTCTCAGCCTCCCGGGGATGGATTTGTTTACAGTACAACTATTTTTTTCCAGCTTACAGTTCAGCGTTAATGACCATACTGGTTTACTCATTCTGGCATACTCGCAATAAATAATGTTTACCACATTTATTCCCACAACTCAAGAGTGACTGACGTTCGGATACTAGTTGAGAACTTTCGATTTCGTAGCCAGCACCAAATTACGTCTCCCTAGGATTTCTACCCGTTTTTAATAAAATCTGAGGTAAGTGATTTTTTATTCATTCAAGTAGATTTATTCATTTAGAATGTATTTGTAACTACTTGCTAATTATCAGAAAGATCCTTTACTGCAATAAAAGTTGCTTATGTAATGCAATAAAAATAAGACAAAATTCTCAGCAATAATGTATGTGCAAAGCGCAAAATATATTTTATCTAATTAGTTTTATCAGGGTTGATTTAAACTTGAAATGATTTTGATATTCGATATAACTGAAAATAATTATCATTAAAATCTTTGAACCAGTGAAATGTTGGGACTTTTTAAATAGAAGCAAATGATTTCCTGAGATGTGTCTAGTACTAAGTAACATAAATATTTTTTAATTACTAACTCAAGTAGGTTATACCTATATATACATATAAAGGTATAACCTACTTGAGTTAGTAATTAAAAAAATATTTATATAAATTACTCAAGCAACAATAAGTACGTTATTGTTTGAAGAATAAAAAAATCCTATTATTAAAAGTTCTAACTGTTTTATTGTATTTATGAGAATAATAATTGGTTTTGACCTTTACGTATAGTTAGGGTTTTTCATAATTCAATGTTCTGCGCAATCTGAAATTACAGTAGCTTAATAGACTCATGTTTGCTCTTAATACACATTAGCATTTCTTTACATCTTTAACCATAATAAAACTTTCAAGTTTATTTTGATACGTCTTTTTAAAAATTAATTCTTTTTAATTTATTTTTAATTAATTTGAATTTCAACGAGTATATTTATCATGATCTTATGTATTTTTATATTAGTAACTGCCAATTTTAATAATTTAAAAAATAACAATAAAAATATTCATAATTTTAACGCATATTACAATTTTCAGAGAAATTTTAAAGATATATTTAGCAAGCAGGGTGGAAAATAGCTTCTTATATTAAATTTTTAAAGAAACGAAGTATGCATGTTATTTGAAAAGAATTTAATGTATTGAGAAATAACTGTGCTGTTTGTTGTCCGAGAAAGGTTAAAAGTTATACAGTTGTCATAAAATAAAAATAAAAATTATATTCTTATAAAATATAAGTTACGTTCTTTAAAAGAAGAAAAATGTTCTTCTTTCAGAACTTTACCGCAAGTTTAAAAATAGGATCTTATTTTCACATTTGGTGTACCCACAGTACATAAATTATCATTATGAAATTACCAGATGCGTTTTAATTATAAAGGAAGACGAGCTTACTGATAGCTTTAATTCATGATGGGATATTTAAAAAAGCAATATTTTTAAAGTTAAGAAAGAAAATTTTATCAATGCTACTGAGAATTTTCTTTAAAATTTTTATTCTATATTTTTCTCATTTTATTTGTTTACATGAAAGCATTTTTTAATTTATTTATATATTAATTATTTATTATTTTTTACTTCAGACTATGTATTGCTTAGACTGCTTTTCCCATCAAATTCAAAGAATTTTTATCAAGAGTTTTCTTAATCCTTTCATCCGAAATCTTTCTCATTTACTAGCTCACTAAATTATGCCAGTAGGATATGTTATTGTATCTGTTATCGTATTTTACTTATTTACATTTATATAGTCTGAGCAAATTTAAGCAAACACTTTTGCCCTTTTTATAGCAGAAGTAAATATGTATTAACTGTTTATTAGAATTTCCAATTCAAAAGCTTCCCTAGCGAATATCTTAAAATAACGATACAACAGTTAAATCTTTGTTTATATTATTACTTGGATATGTGATTAAATTATGGATTACTTGAATATGTAATTTAATTAATGGAAAATATTTTTATATTTTTATACACACACCAGACTTGTTTATTAATACTTGCACTATAATATAAGTGCGAAAATTCAATGCTGAAGTTAACCACACGGTTTTAAAAAAAAGAAGTTTGTAGCATGTTATAAACTGTTTAGTAATAAGTGGAGTATAATAAATAATTTTAATGATTTTTATAATGACTCAGTTATAAACGAACCATATTTTAATGAATTTAATTCATTTAATGCAATTTTAAAATTTTCATCAGCAATCTTTTCCTTAACATTCAGAGGACATGAAAATGCGTCGATGACAGAAAATTTGCTTTCGCATATACTTGATATTTTTCCTGGATTATCTGATTACTTTCTGGCGTTTTGATGCTTTGTCTTGTAATTTACTTAATGGATTTACTTTTTCTGCCTATACATGTTGCATTTTTTACCATTATAAAGTGTTCGTAAACTTAATCAAGACATTTCATTTAAGAGTTAATCTTTATTTCAAAATTTTTGACTTCCGGATAGGTTCTTGTTTTTCTGTCTCATGAAATGTTCTTGCTTCATTCCTTTTAAGACTCTTAATAATTCGTAAAACTGCATAAAAACTATTCTAAGACATTTATTCTTTTAAAGAAAAAATCCTTTCTTAATCAAGGTTTCTGGGCCCACCAGCGGCCGAGCGGTAAAGTTGCTGAACACTGGTAGTTCGGTCCGACGTTCGAATCTCGCTAACGGGCTGGCTGCATGGGTGTTTTCCTGGTTTTCCCCATGTGCAACGTGTATACGAGCCAGTTTCCTTTAGAAAGTTCTAAACGAAGACATCCCTTCTCTTAGAAAGATAGCCCTCGAAGCTTTGCCATAATCACATACACCACTAAATCAAATAGTGGTTTCTGGTGTATTTGTTTAAAATTGCTTTTTAACTCCTCCTAATTTTCTGCTAAATTCATTTGAAAGACAAACAATTAGTCTTTATTTATCCTATTTACAGCTAAATACTGAAGTAAAAGAATCCATGTTTAGTAAAAATGACTATATACTTCAAATTTTTGAAATTATGTGGGAAATTAGTGTTTTCTAATAAATGTTTGTTATATTTATTTCAAAATGTTAAGTAACTCTTAAATATTATTGATTCAGTTTTAAAGATATTTAATTTAAGGCTGCAAATTTTAAGCATACTTTGATTTTGCTACCTTATAGAAGTACCTTTCAGCAATCTGGTACATAATTTTTTTTCCTTTAGAATTTAGCACTAATTAATTAATCTAGACTTTATGCTTATTATGCTTTTCTTTTATATGTATATAAATACGTAAAATATTATATTTCATTAATCCTTTTCTTTTTGGCAGTGCAAGCTATGGAGTTTTCAAGAACACAGAAAGGCAAAGAAGTATTGATTTACTCGGGCTTCGAATACTTAAAGTTTCGAACTGTAAATGGAGTGGTGACTTGGCGATGCAGACGACATCGTTCGACAAGATGTCATTCATTCCTGAAAACGAAGGATGGCAGTATAATGAAGGAGCCAACTGAACACTGTCATGATTCTTGTCCTCAAAAAGTTATAGCAAATGCAGCTAGAAGCCAAATGAGAGAAGACATGAAATCAGTTGCTGCTACCCCGCGTAATGTGATAGGCAATGTGTTATCTGGCCTAAGCAATGATGTGCTAGCCTGCTTTCCGAAACAATCCTCTCTCACAAGAAATTTGTTGCATCACAGAAAAGAAGGCTATCTGCCCAATCCATCAAATACAAATTTCGAAATTCCCGAGAAGTACATAAATTTGGTGTTGTACGATTCAGGTGCTGATGATATAAATCGCATTCTTGTTTTAGGGGACAAAGAACTCTTAGCTGAGTTGAAAAAAGATTCAATATACGGAGATGGAACTTTTGATAAAGTTCCAAGCATGTTCTACCAATTATATACGTGGCATGCAAAGGTCGGAAATTCCTACCCGCCTTGTGTTTATATTTTGTTGCCAAAAAAGGATTTAGGCACGTATAATAGAATGTTTGAGATAATAAAGGTTTTGCTTCCAAACATGATGCCTCAAAAAGTACTTCTTGACTTTGAGAAAGCTGCCATTAATGCAGCGAAGATTGCTTTCCCTGAGGCTGATGTGAAAGGCTGCTATTTCCATTTGTGTCAAAGTCTGATAAGAAAAATTAGTAACGTTGGTTTAAGAATTCCGTATGAGACTGACGTAAATATAAAACTGAAATTAAAGTCTCTTGCTGCATTAGCCTTCGTTCCAATCAGTGACGTGAGAGTTATCTTTGACCAACTTTCAACTACGTTTCCGGACGAAGAAAGTTATAATGAAGTGCTGACGTACTTTTTTACAACGTATATTGAAGGTGCAGCAGGCAGAGAACCCCAATTTCCAATGAGGTTATGGAACCACTATGAGGCAGCTCTTGAGCGATCACCAAAGACTACAAATTGTTGTGAAGGTTTCCATAATTCTTTAAATTCATTGTTTCATTGCAGTCATCCAAGTATATGGTTTTTGTTTGATGGACTGCAGAGAGACTTAGCTTGTCAGAGATTATTACTTTCCAATGCACAAGCAGGTCGTTTAGAAAAAAAAAAAAAGAAGATATGAGAAACTTCATGATTTGGTTGCGACTTCTGTTAGAGGATATGAGCAAGAAGAAGATAAACTGAAATATTTGCGTAGATTGGCAAACCTACAGTGAGAGCAACCTTTTACTTGAATATTATTAAACAAAACAATATAAAAAGATAAGTATCTAAAAGTTTACAAAAATATATAACTATGCATAAATAAAAAAAACCATACAAGTTTTGACTCTTCACATTATGAAGTATGATTTATTTAAAATTATATGTTTCAAATATCATAAATTATGTGTTCATACGTATGTTATATTCCTCTTCTGTTGTATTAAAAAATTGTACTTTTACATAAGCTGCAACATATTTTCTTCAGCTATCCATTAAATTGACCTCTGTTGTATTTAGTAAATGTATATTAACTTCTTAATTGAAAAACACTTGAATTTTATTTTTTCCTTTTCGATTTTTAACATAGCTAAAGAGAATTTTATGTAATGAAGCACAATGAAAACTGCGCCCACCAGCGGCCGAGTGATATTAATCACTGAACACTGGTAGTTCAGTGATCCGGGCTCGAGTCTTGGTGAGAACGGTCTTTATTTGAAACCGTGCTCTTAATTCACTATTAAAACAATATTTCTGATAGCTTACACAAATGTTTTCCTTATTATAATAGAATAGGATACTTTTATCTCTTTTGTTGAAATAGAATGTTCGGCTTTAATTCTCCATATTAAATTTGTTATATGTAGCCGCTATAAAAATTACAATGAAATAAGCAATAACTTTTAACACAAATATTAATTATCCTAATAAATAAATTAACCAACTTCCAGTAGAAAACAAAACATCATGCTAAACTTTTCAGTATCTTAAAAACAGTGAAATAAGCAATAAATAACAAGAAAGAAACACAAAAAATTCTGAAAAGGAAAGTACAGTCAGCAGTCCAGTATATAAAGCATTGAATGAAAACTGTTGCCAAAACCACATTCCTAAAAGAATGAAACTATTAAAAATGATGCGATTTCATCAAAAATCTATCAGCAATAATCAGGATGAAAACTGTTGCCAAAACCACATTTTAAAAGATGTAAGATGTGAGAAGTGTATTCGGAAGCTTTATATAAAAACTTTTAAAAAATACAAAATATTATTATTCCAAAATTCTTTTTGTAAAAGGAGTCGGAAAGATTAAAGTTGAACGTGCCCAAAAATCAAAGGAAAATAAACAGAACATTTTAAAAATAAACTTAAAAAAAAACCAACTGAAAACATATTAAGCTTGCTTTGGTAAATAAATTCGTATTTAATCTGTTTATTGAAATACAAATATAAATTGAAATTTATTTTAAATTCATATAATAGCTAAGCATCTACTTTTCACGACGATGTGAAAATGGAATGTCTATAGTAAAATCTCGCTTTCCTGTACCCTTTATGTCTCAAAATGATACGATTTCATCAGAAAACTTAAAATTTAAAAAAAAATCTCATTCGAATTTTGAAAAAATCGGTTGGAGGTGCACTGGCTGTTGTCTAGATGCACTTATGTACCAAATTTCGTAGCCCTGGGTCTATTAGCTTACGTGCAGCACGAACGAAAGGCACACACAGACACACAGTCTTTCTTTTATTATATGTAGAGATTAAATTTTCTGAATTATATATAAAATTTTCCTGAACTGTTAAATTATTCATAAATTATTCTCTGTACATGATGAAAATTTATATGCATTTCGTACTCCTTATAATTTTGCAGAATTAAAATTAGTAGAATGACCAGTATTCCCTTTCACCTCCCTTTATTGGATTTATACGAGGGACATTTACCTTTGTCGCGTAAATATAATAGAAAGTTAAGCATACATTGACATGTTTTTAATTACATTAATTTTATTTTGATTGATTTTCTTTTTGATATACATAGAATGTTTTAATTTAGCCAAAATAAAATGTATCCGCTACTTTAATTTATCGTTCAATTATTTGTTACGAATTTAAATTAATTAATTCAATTGTTTTATATTTTTGATGAATCTGATTTGTGTAACTAAAAAACAAAAGAAAAAATGTGAAAACTATTAACTTGCACGTTGGGTTTTTGTCAGTGAGGGCTTTTATCATGGTGGGCTTATATCAGTGTGGGCTTTTATCAATGTGGGCTTTTATCTGCATGGGCTTTTGTCAATGTGCGCTTTCGTCGGTGTGGGCATTTGTCGCGTGGGCAATTATCACAGTGGGCTTTTGTCGCGCGCGCTTTCGTCCAGTGGGCTTTTGTCTGGTCACCATATAGTATATATAATTAAAATTTAGATATAATAAAAGCTAGGTGACAAATATTTCCCTGAGACTTTCTATGCTTTATACGAATTGAAGGAAGTATTGTGACCATAAAAAATTTCAGTTATCAGATTTCAGTGGAAATATCAATTTTGACTTTTGTGTGTGTGCGTGCGAGAGCGAGATCTATTCTGTGGCAAAATAGATATTTTTGTTACGTATGTATCTCACGTAACTCAATGGTTAGTCATAGAACATTGAAATTTTGTTTATGAAACTGCTATAACATCTAGCTATGCACCTCCCTTTTTTTATTGCAGTCAGCAATACCAAAGTATATTTATACTCATTTCCATTACCCTAGCCTTCATTTTTGCAATCATTGGTCTTAGTCATATAATTTCAATTACAGAAGTGTTTTAAATATTCATGTTTTCGGTATGTCAAATTTAAAAAAAAAAATAAATTTAGACAAATAGCAAGATCTAACTTTCAGTGTGATTTCTTGGTTCCTATACTTAGATTTGGGAAATTTTTATACTCATTATCAAAAATAAAAGAAGTTTGACTTCCATATGACAAAAAGAAGTTCATCAAAAAATGTGTATAATATAGGCCATACAAGGAAGTCGCATCCACATTAGATTGCCCACATGAGACTTTTTTTAGTTACATAAGCAAAAATTAATTCTGTGTGTTATACTGTAGTTTTTTGGAAATTTCAAATTCATTGTAATGTTATATAGAGAGGTTCAGCAAACATATGTAGTATATATAATTAAAATTTAGATATAATAAAAATCAGGTGACAAATATTTCTCCCCCCATTACAACTGTGATATAACTATTGCTTACTAAAATTGAGATTCACTATTTTTCATCTGAAATTTAGACAGTCTATTTTTTTTTAAACAAACTGGTAAAACTTTAAATTATAATACTTTGGCATTCAATCTTTGGTGTTACAGAAAATTTTTTAAGTAAATGTTTGATTAATTTAGTTTTGATTTTCTTCAGTTTTGTGTAGTGTAGTGTTAAATTTCATAACTAATTTTACACAGAGGCATTTCATATTTACATCACAAGGAGTCAAAATCATGCAATTTTCTTTCTGCATGTAAGTAAAATTTTGTATTATTTAAACATATTTGTTTATATGTTCAGTGTTAAAAATTAAACATTTTAAGTTAAAAAATCACCTCAGCAAGACATGTAAATTATTTCAAATAGAATATTTATTGCCTCTACTATATTAACTCATCATATCTGCATATTTTATGTCCTTTTTCCTCATATAACAATATCAGTTACAGGATATAGGCAGTTAAAAATGTGTGTGTGTGTGTTTCTTTTTTTTTTTTTTTTTTT
>KK120659.1:15269-34959 GCA_000611955.2 Stegodyphus mimosarum | reverse complement strand
TTATTAATAATTTTATTTATTTATTTATACTTGTTCTTTCCTGACGGTCTTCTATAGGGCTTCCACTTCTAATTTTAGAAATTAAGCCCAGAGGATTTTTCTGACATAATCCTAAATGAAACCATTGTATTGAAATCTGAGGTATTGTCGCGTTACACTATCTGCGACGTCTGACCGTATCTCAAAAACAAAAAAAAAAAAAAAAAAAAAATGCATAATCATTAGCAATTTGTGATACATAAATATAGTATTATGTATTAAGGTAGGATTCATTTCATTCTTTCTCTTTAAATAAGATTTCCCTCAAGAGGCTGCCCCACCCTTTTTTTAATTCGCTGTGGTGTTCCCCCCTCCCCATTTTAGTTTATTGAATGATCCTGATAGCATTTACGTAGTTGCTGCTAATTTAGATTAGAAAAAAAAATATTGTTAATGTATTATAGCTTTTTCTCTGTTCAAATGATTTTAGGGTAAAATTTAAAACAAAAATTTTGATATCTTCCTTATATCATTAAAGGAAACAAGCAAAGATGATGATTTTAACTGTGGCTTATGGTGTCATAAAACTTGTCATAAGTATGTTCCATTTTCATATGGATTCAGTATTGTAGCTACTGCATGTGTAAATGGAAACATAATTTGTCAAGAAACTTATTGTTTAGCTCTGCTTTCAAAAATTAACATCTACTTTTCTGTCATATCACCAAAATAAAGTTCGCAGTAATAAAAGTAACTGCAGAAAAATAAGTGTCATTTTCAATTGCTGCTGCTGTGGGATATGACGTATATAATATGAGAGTGATGTCTGAAAATTTTGATAGCCACCAAAGTGTTACTACATTTATTGTTGTTGATAAAGCAAGGATCTATGTTGCTTTAAAATGTAAAATAAGGAAAAGTTATATATGAGTTCTCTGTGTAATTATAATATAAGAAATAATTGGCAAATGCAGACAAAAATTTAACATTTTGTAATAGGTGTCATGTTAAATTTGAATTGAGCTGCATTGTCCGATTAATGATAATTTTTCATTAGTATCATAGCAGTTGCTAAATTAGAATTTGATAATATTTATTTTATCTTACCAGACGAAAACAAAATAATAATAATGGTAATTAATAATATATATATATATATATTTGTACATACATAGCTGCCATTTCTCCCAGTTATCACATTTCCCGTTCTCAAAGTAGATCATATCTGTTGTTTCTTAATTTTGTGCCTTTACCAAAGCCAAACATTAAAAACCAAAAATAAATGAAATTTATTGAATTAATGAAACTTAAATTATGCGAATTCTATTCCCCCATCTGTAAAATTTTATCTTAGTCTTCAGTAAGTATTTGCAGAACATTTATGAAAATTCAACCAATGTTTAATGAGTTAATGTTTGTATTTAAGTTTTTTTACATCAGCATGTGATACATTATTCAATTTATCCATACAATAGAATGTATGTAATGTTTTATTTTGCTTTCATCATATTAAAAGTAATTTGATAAATAAAAGTTTTCCTTATCTGCTCAAGATTTTATCGCTATAAAATGCAATATAAGAAAATTACAAAGTGAAATTCTTTGTGAAGTGAAAACTGAAATAAAATTTAGAATATCAAATTTTACAAAGTGAAAACTGAAATAAAATTTAGAATATCTAAATTTTAATACATTTATGTCACATTATGTTACATTTATGTCACATTTAAAATTATTCAATTATGTGAATTATGCATTATTAAAAAGAATTTTAAATTTACATTTCTTTTGAAACAATGTCATTGCACAGCTCATAAACCCTCCAGAAACTCTCAGTTTTTGCTTAAGAACTTCCCCCTTTTTTATTATTATTATTTCAAAGTTGGCATATCTCTTTCTATATATATATATATATATATAAACACGATGTCTTGAATATAGATTTTTAAAACATCATTAATTTTTAGGGTACCAACTCCACCCCCAAAGCGCCGAAAAGTGGAAGATGATTCAGCTGAAATTTCTGATGTATTACAAGGAGAAATAGCTCGTCTTGATCAGAAATTCAAAGTTCAACTGGATCCCATTCAGCATCTTGGATCTCGTACTGTTAATCTTATCTGCCAGCTTGGTAAGCTTTATATTTTTGCAATTTTTGAAGTATTTAGATATATATTAAGAAGTTAATTTTTTGTAGTGTTATTCTTTATGTATTTTTAATTTAATTTTGTGTTGCTATCAAATGACTATAATTTTTATTTGTAGATGACAAAAACCTCCCATGTGTTCCTTCAATAAGTATTACTGTCCCTGAAAATTATCCAGAAAAACCACCCCAGTGCTACACTACCAAAGATGAATATGGTTCGTATTTTATTATTTTTATATAAGTAACTTGCAAAAATATTAAGCTGCTGTTTGTTATTAAACATTTTATTAAAATGTGATTTGTTATTGAAACATAAATGCTTAACAAGTTTAGATTTAATTGCCTGGTTATATATGTAAAAATACTGCAATTCATTGCTGATAAATTTGTTTTAGAATCAACTTCAATTCTTCAAAGCATTCAGCAGGTTCTCTCAACTCGTCTCAGTACTATGCCCCAGAAATATTCCATCACATCACTTTTAGATACCTGGGTAAGAATATGTTTGTCAGTGCAATTTTCATTATGTTACCTGGCCATTTAATATATTTAATAATTATTATTCTACTATCATTATATAGTTTCTCAAATAGTGTACTTTTCAAAGAAGTATTTTTGGAAATTGAGAGGATTACAAGTCAATTTCATAAGTGTGTAATATTTATGAGCAGTATGTGTTTAATTCAATTGCTAAAATAAAATAACTAAGCAGGCAAATTATGAAAATCGCATGGATCAAAATTTTCAAATGTAGTAGATTTTTTGCAAAACTCTCAAAGAAACTGCTTCTAACTTTATAGGGTAAGACTATGCATCTAATGCCAAATTCTTTGCTATTGTGTAATGCATATCAGTGTTTCCCAAACAGAGCCCCATAAAACATTGCTAAGAATCCCGCAAGGAATAGAAAAATGATATGTCATGAAAGGGAAAATGATCCCCCCTTCCCGATTTGTTATTGTATTCGGGTAACTTTGGTGGGGGGAATGGTCGTGACAGTGGCAAAAATCTAGCCAATGATAATCAAAAAGCTGCCTTTGGCTGTGCTCGGTTAGACCTCATCAATTATTGTATGAATTTGATATCAGATATCGTCAGTAATTGTATAAATTTCTTACTTGCATTACCATTCTGACTGCTTAAAAAAAAATTTTTTTTTTACATATAGAAAATATACTAACTTCAAATGACAAGATTCGTGGATTTAAAAGAAAATTAAACTTATGAAAAAAATCGTGTTGTAAAAGGGAATCTTGATATGTTAGAATTACTAGCAGGACTAAAAAATGAAGATAGATAACAACAAATTTCAAGTTTTTCTGTATCGCATCTAAAGAAGCTGTTGAAGAAAATTTATTGTTATATTCCATCCTTGTCAACAGAATTATACAACTGGGTGAGGAATTCATTCTGTACATTTTCGTTCATCTTCACAACCTAATTTTAAAAAGAAGAAAAACTTTGTGAGAAACTGAGATTTAATGACGTGCTTTTGGACAAACTCTGCATTTTTGTTAAAAATGAGTATCCAACTTCATGGAAATTAATTAATATTAATCAATTAATATATTCCTGCAGTTTTCAGCATAGCACATGCATGAACAAACTTTGTCTTTTTTAACAAGTATTAAGATTAAGGGTAGATATTATTTGTTTTCTGTGAAGATAATATCCTCATATGTGTATCGAAAACAGACCCCAAATTTAACATTTATGTTCCATAAAACAGGCACAGATTTCACATTAATATTTGTTATAAATTATTATGCTAAAAAAATATTATTTATCTATACCTGATTATATTTAGAATTATATCAATTGCATGTAATTTCTTTTTTTGCTTTGAAGTAAACTATAAAATGGTTGCCATTTTTTGTTTCGCCATTAATGATTATTAATAAAAATATTACATGGATGCTGGGGTTCCATAGAGTTTGAATGTAAGAGTGAAAAAATATGGGGAAATGCTGACATACAAGTATGAACATTTCCTCTTTTTAAATATAAATAGGATTTCCTGGATTTAATATAAATATTCCTGGGAGGAGTAGAATTATTAAAATTATGTCTAGTTATAAAAAATAAATAATGAAACTAAGCCGGAAGCACAGTTTCTTTGCTCTTGCTAAGTAGAATTCTAGTAGTGTGTCCTTCTGAAACAAGGGTTTACACATCAAAGACAGAAAACCACAATACACAAGTGCTTCATTATATACTCACTTCAATGAAAAAACAACATTTTTCTGAATACTGATTTTGCTTCCTGTTTTTTACTCTTGAGAGAAACACTTCTGAAGTTAAAAACATATTTGAAACTGCTTAAATGAAACTTATTGCATTTGCTGTTGTTTGTCAAACATTAAGATCAAATTATTATATGTTCAGAAACATGATTTCTCTTTTGCTCTTTAAAAGTTCTCCTCGATGATGTTTTTAGGCTGAATAAAGTTGTCTGTTTTTAGGCTGAATGAAGTTGTCTATTTTTAGATCTTAAAATTTAAGTGAAGAGTTATCTATTCTACTATTATGTGCACACAAGGCACAAAAATTAAGTGTTGGGTTTATAACTTTTCTGCAATGCTATTTTAATCATAAAAACTACTTGTACATGCCCCTTAATCATAGGAGTCAGGGACATCTGTTCTACTATCACTTACATAAAAAATTAATATAATTTTTTATAGCTGTATGTTAAATAGTTATATTTTTTTCAGTACTATCTTACCATGTAGTTCTATATAAAAATTCCTATATTTGAATTTTAATGTATGATGTGACTAAATGAAATTTAAATATTGCTGATAAAGCAAATGCAAAACATTCCTCAAGAATAAAATATTCTGTTATTCATTTCTTGTAACCTAACAACTGTGTCAAATTAAGCTGTAACTTCTTATTCAAACTGCTAGCTACAGAATTAAAGTAAAAATAGAGTTAAAAGCAGTGTATGAGACCTTTCTGCTTTTTTCCCTCATTTTATTTATAATTTTAATTTATATTTAATATTGCAGGAAATGAGTGTACGGCAAGCTTGTTCTTCGAAACCCGTGGCAGTGGAAAATTGAATTTTCCAATTTTGTGATTATAGAACTTCTAAATATATCAATAATTATTGCTTAATGGAGTACTATGTTATATGTAAATAAAAAATAAATATTTTATTAGTACTACTTGGATATTATTTTAATTTATATTTTATCTCTAATATGTGAAAAACTTACTAAATGGTGTCCATTTTTATGACAACCACCTATGAAAATGACCAGTACTTCCAGAAACAACATAAATAAACATAATATTATTATTATTATTTAAGACCACTTTTCAGCCCAACAAAAAACCCTCAAATATGTGTTTAGAAATCTGCCAAAATGCCCAGTTAATCTTAAAATATTTTGTGTACAAATAAAATCGGAGAAATTTCATTTCTAATTCTTTCTATAACAGCAAAACTACTTTTATGAAAAACAGCAGTTAATCATTTCAGTTTTATTTATCATTTCTCAGCATGTGTTAAGAAATTAATAGAATTAGCTTTCAATTTGAGAAATAATCTGATGGTTTATATAGTTCTGAAATCAACCATCTGATTCTATTATGGAACACTCAGATTTCTTTAACAAGGAAATTTATTCATAAAATGATAATAATAATAATAATAAAAGATTAATTTCATTGGATTACTAAAGTAATCATTAGCTGAAGTAGTGAGTATTTTTTAAGTTTGGCAAAATTTATATTTTAATGTTTTTAGTGACCGTTTTTACTGATAATATCCATTTTTATTCCAAAGGGGCTTTGTCCCTGAAACACTATTGCAATGCATCAGAAACATTAAAAGTCTAAATTTATTTTCAAACTGTTGCCACAAAATATTGCAGTCCTATATTATATTTAAAGAAATTAAATAATGAAGAATCCACATAAATGTATATATATTTTTCCAAATGTGATAAAACAACGATACCTAGAGCCATCCAATTTTGAATAACGTATGTTTCCACCCGAATATGGGCATCTGGAAACAGCTGCAGAATTTGGGGCTGAGAAAATCCCCCTTCACTATACAAATTAGAAGGGAGAAGCCTAAAACTCAATGTCTGGTATGCTGTATGACATGATACAGTCATAGGACCATTTTTCTTTGCTGGGACATCTGTGACGGCAAACATTTATCTAGACATGTTACAAATTTACCCAATGCCTCCATTGCTACATTTACAACCCACTGTTATCTTCCAACAAGATGGGGCCCCTCCTCACTGGGGCAAGCATGTTCACACATTTTTAGATACAACTTTCCCTAACTGATAGAAAGGACAGGGTGGCCCAATTGCCTGGGCACCAAGATGTCCCGACGTGGCTCCTATCAATTTCTTTTGGGGGGGCTAGGTGAAAGACAAAGTCTACTCAGAGAACATCCATGATATTGAAGACCTTCGTGCCTCCATAACCGCAGCTATTGCTACTGTGACTTCAGAAATGGGACATGGCTGGAATTGGACTACGAGCTGGGCATTATCTGGTTTACTATGGGAGCTCATGTGTAATCATACTGATTGTTTAATAAAGACTTTGTGAGTATTAGTATCTAATTTTACAGTTTTCTTATGCTTTTAGACTCTCTGTTAAGTAGAGCGACCTCTCCAAATTAGGTACATTTGATTCACACACCCTGTATATAAATCAAAATTTTTATGTAAATTTGCAGTGACCCTTATTTTAATTAGGCCATTTGCCCTTTTGTGATCTAGAAATAGTAATTGCTTGTAATAAATTTCTCTGAATTCTGTCATTTCTAGGTTAATTCATGTCATATGAATTTTACATGATGCTGGTGACAAATGTGAACTGAAACTCAACCACCCAATAATAATTTTAGATAATTATTTATTAGTCAATTGAAATTGGAAGTAATTTACTCTGAATTTTCTTTCTGGACACACCACATTGATTTCTGCTGCTTGCTATCTTTCGAAATGTAAAAAGTTCTCGAACAGGCTGATTTATTCTGGCCAGTTTATTTGTATTGGCTTATAGCAAGGTTTTGACTACAAAATAAAAAAAAAATATTATTAATTTGACCATGTCTACCAATTTAATCATTCAGCATCTATATACAATATATTTAATGAAGAATTTCTAATTTATTGTGTTTATGTATGCAGAATACAATTGGTCACGGCTTTAATAGGGCATTGTAAAGATCATGAATTACGAAATAAAAGAAAAAGTTGTGCTTTTCCAGAATGGCAACATGAGAAGAGGTTTTAACTGATATAAAAATTGGTAATAGTAGTTATTATTAAGCAGGAGGAGTCAGATGTTTGTCCTTTCAAAAGACTAAATAAAAGTTATTATATTAATACTAAGATGGTTTTGTATTGACAAGAATCAAATTCTCACTTTATTGAAATTAAAGTGCAGGAAGATTAGTATGACTTTCATCCTAGTATGAAATTTTAGAAACGAGAGTTTTACTAGCTCAGCTGTCAGGATTCGATAGGATGCCGTACCGAAACAGAATAATCCAAGTCAGAGCTCAATTTATTTTGTAAATGCATTCTCCCACGTATTTAAGCAATATTAATTATTTCAGAATTACTAAAATTGAATTATTGTTTTCTGCCATGGAATATTAGTTTTGGTACTTGTCAAAGTAAAGAATACACCAGTGTTTTAAAGTAATTTCGTTTTACTCGTCAGAGTAAGTGAACAGCATGTTCTAAATAAAATTGTTAGGAATTGATTCTGCTGTTTTGATTTTCATCCTAGATAATTAAAAAATTATTTTAACGTAATTAAATTTATTGTGTATTATATGCCACAAAAAAGTAGTTTATTAAATTTTTAATTCAATATTCTAACTCATGCAAGTGCATAATTTTACATTCTGTTCACAAATTGTAAAATATTATGTAGAAAGCACATGTATCGATATGAGCTCAAATATTTACGGATTTCGTATTTATTTAGAATTGTAATTAAAATTGTTTTATTTTCCTGTGCAACGCAAACTAATTTGAAGAGAAAGCTACATCAGAAAAGTAAAAATACAAGAGCACATGCATTTAATATTTAATAAATAAATATCTCATAATTGTTGTTGCCATCCAGAAAAATCGAGAAGATGGATTGTACCAGAATGTTCTTATGAATAATTAAAAAGCTTATAAAAGCCGAATTAAAACAGTGAGTGGCAACAATAACGGACTTGTCATCATGGGACACATCAGTGGAGTTCCGTACAATATGACGATTGACACAGGCACTAATGTTATGATTATTCGAAAAGATTTAGCTCAATAATTTAGAGATAAACTGATTTGGACTCCATCCTGTGTTACCTTCCGGACTGCATCTGGCAAAAAGATCGACATAGATTGTATGTTAAACATGAGCATCACGCTTGGAAGTGCTGCCTACCATCACACAGCATATGTGGCAAGTTATTACAGATCCTTGCATACTGAGATCGGACTTTTTAAGGAAATACAACTTTTCCTTGGATTTCAAAGACAACAAACTATTTTAAGCATCAGAGGACATCACTATCCTATCAGCAGTCGCAGTCCTCACCTTAAAATGCCGACGCATTGTCTGAAAGACCCAATTCAAAAAGCTGCTAAAATCATACTAGGGTCGAAGAGAAACCTGAGACTGACGGCAATTCTCCATCCCAGATGCTCATCGGTCGTGATTCATCTGCCTTGTGATCCTTTGATTCGTCGCCCTCCGGATGCGGCTTAATCACCTGAGACATACATTCAAGATCTCCAGGCTCGGTTTGAAGTGATGCATAACTTTGCACGAGAGCGAATCAACTTGGCGACGGAGAAGATGAAGACCCGATACGACACCAGAGCTACTAGTAATCATTTCAACGAAGGAGACAAGGTGTGGTTATGGAATCCGACTCGACGCAAAGGACTCTTTCCGAAACTACAGTCACCCTGGGATGGTTCGTGCACAGTTCTAGATAGCCTGAATGGCGTCGTGGTTCGGATACGTAAGTCGTCGAACTCTAAGCCTAAAGATGTTCCATTACGACGGGTTAGCCCCTTGCTATGGCCATAGTATGGAGTGTATATAATTGTAAATAGTCTAAGACCGTGGTCCTTTTTGTATAGCGTTTGATAATATTTCATTTGCTTAAAGTTACTTACTACAATTATTGTTTATTTTGTTATTGTAATGTTTATTTATTGCATTGATGCCTTAGTTGTAAGTTTGGCTTTCTGTCCAGGGATTATACTGCCCGAGACGTGCAGTCCGTGGGAAGGGGGCAGAGTTATGGATTTCGTATTTCTTTAGAATTGTAATTAAAAATCGTTCTATTTTCCATTGCAACGCGGATGAATTTGAAAAGAAGCTACATCGGAAAACTAAAAATGCAAGAGCGCGTGCATTTAATATTTAATAAATAAATATCTCGTAATTGCTGTTGCCATCCAGAAAAATCTAGAAAATGGATTTTATTAGGTTGTTCTCGTGAATAATTAAAAAGCCTATAAAAGCCGAATTAAAATACCTCAGCTCAGTTGCTGTTGTTTTAAGCAAACTGTATATTTACTTAGCTGTGTTATTGATTGCAGCGAATTTGCTGTGAGATTGAATTAACTTTCTCTGTTTTGAATTGAGTTCTGTTTAACGTTTGAGATATTGTGATATTATACGAATATCTCTGAGGAAATATTTCAGCATTTTGTTTTATTTCTTGCTTTATAGGCTCAAGTAGTTTACGAGTTGAAGGAAAATAGAAATGCATAAAATTATCCAATTAAAATATGTAAAATGTTATTTGAATCGAACAAAAAAAAAGGATTGCTTTGTTTAATAGTCAATTGACTGAATAAAATCAGAAAACATTATTTGGCATCAGCCAGCTGTTATAGTGTCACACTTTTTTTTGTGTGTGTGTGCGGGTTTTTTTTTCCCCCGAACAAGAGAGAAAACTGTAAAAATTTATCAATTTGTTTTATATTGCACAAAATATCTTCATTTACGAGATCCAGTGGGTGTTTAAAAAAGTGTTATGAAACTGTGTTTTATTGTATTTTGATTATCTTTGATATCGTGTTTTGTGTAGCTGAATTGTTTTTCATATAAATTATTCGCTATTTAAAGTGCATTTAAACGAAAATATCAGTTTTAAAATTAGTGAAATTAATTAATTACATCAAACCTCAGAGTTCATACTTTAACTAAAGCGTAAATTTTGGGAAGTATTAATAAGAAATTAGTGTAGATTTTGGGAAGTATTAATAAGAAATTAGATTTTCTTTATTAGCTTTTTAAAGATTGAGTTTTATTTAAAACCGAACTATAGCTTTTATGGGACATGGGGAAAAGGAGGATTTGTTCATGTTAGCTGCTGAATTAGAAATTCAAGTGGATCCAAGTATGAAAATTGTAGCAATGAAAAATAAAATAGTTCAAAGTGACACATACGATGAAGCATTTGCTAAAATATTTTTAGCGATTGTTGAAGAGAGGAAAAGAAGAAACAGAAGAACTACAAAGGAAAGAAGAGATTGAGGAACGAAGATTTTAGAAGCACAACAGAAAAGAGAGCAAATGGAATTTGAATTGTGAAGAAACTTGAAATTGAATCTCGTACTCGACTAACACAAACTGCACTGACAGATGGGAGTGGACAACATAATTTCGATTTAATTAAGCTTATTCCTAAGTTCACATTAAGAGACGATAATATCATGATTTATTTATCCTTATTTGAAAGACAAGCTAAAAGAACAAGGATTGATCCTAAAAACTGGGTATCGTGTTTATTGACTTTAATGCCCTCTGAAATCGTTCAACTGATTGGTAGATAACTTTTGATGCATCAAAAGAGCGCTGAAAAATCATTAATGAATTTTTGTTACGAAATTACAAGTTATTTTGACGAATGGATCAATGGCCTTGAAATCACAGACTTTGCCAGTTTAAAAGACCTAATTATCATAGACCAAATTAAGAAAAGAATGGCTCATGAACTAAGAGATCATCTTCTTGACGACTGGATGAAATTCGTTTCTCCAACCAAATTATCAGATTAATCTGACGAATATGGCAGTGTCAGGACACCCAGAGAGTATGGGTGCTGTCGAGCATTGGAATAGAACCTTAAAATAGATGATGAACTAAAATGTCCAAGAACATGGGTGAAGTTGGGATTTGCATCTTCCCTGTCTCCTGTTTGCCTATAGAGAAGTGCCACATAGCAGTACTGGTTTATGTCCATTCCAGATGGTGTATGGAAGAATTCCACCAGGACCTTTATCCTTGCTGAAAGATATCTGGATAGGTGAATGCAACATTCCAGTCGCAGCTTCCCATTCAATTATTGTTATTAATTACGGAGTCCAAAACTCATAGAGACCGAAAGGTGTTGTTATCGCAGTCTTGAGTTTGTCTTCTGCAATGGATATCTAGGAATATGCCTTTACTAACTCAATTCTAGAAAATATATTTTTATCTTTTAAACTGTAATTGAAATCTTCAATTCTGGGAATAGGATATCTATCAGGTGTAGTTTTGCATTGAGACGTTTGTAGTTTTCACATGGCCTCAGTGTATCGCCTTTCTTAATAATCAAATGAAGGGGACTAGCCCTCTGAGATTTCGATGGCCGAACGATGTTATCCATCATGAATTGAAATTCTTGCTTTGCTGACTTCGCTTTTCATGATCTAGCTGTCTAGCTCTTGAGTACACAGGTTGACCTGTAGTAGTTATGTAATGCGTAGCATTATGTTTTATGATTTTACTACACAAAGTTGGTTTCGTTAAATCAGAATTATTTGCGCAAAAATTCAAAATATTTTGCTGTCTTGCTAACAGTTCTTAAATTATCACTGAAACTCTGAATGGCTGTAACTTCCCCATTAACTGAAAGGTTAGTTACACCGTCAGTTAATTTTTTGTTATGTATATCAATCAACAGCTGAAATTTATTAAAAAAATTAACTCCAATTATCCTTTTAGAAATTTAGCTACACAAATGGCCACTGAAATGATCGGGGCAGACCTAAATCTAATTAAAGCAATTTTATACCATATGTGGGTATCTCAGTACCATTTGCTGCATATAATTTGTAGTCGCAGGCTTTAGAGTCAATTTTAGAAGGCAGTACATTTGCCACATCAGCACCACTATCAACCAGGAACTGGTAACTGAATTTATTGTAATTGGGTTCCTTTGAAGCAGAACTTACCGCCACATATACTGCTGGGATCGGTTTTCCGACTCATTCCAACTGCAGGATGGAAACCATTTCTCGGGGAAACACTTTTTACCCAATCGAAAATGATAAAAACACAATTTGCCTTTGGGATCATATCTCTTATGAGATTTACTGCGGCTTCTTTTCCTGAAGTGACTGTAGCCACGCTTATGACTACCAGACTGTCTTTTCTCACATTGCATACATGCTATTTGTAATTCAAGTGGAGAAATGTTTGCCGTTAGCTCATCTATGCCAACTGGCTTACAGTGATTACTGGACAATTTTGGCGATCGTAGAGTCATTTCCATAATTTTATCTACCGTGGCTGCCATTTTCTTCAGAGATTCCTCACTCAAAGTAAAGGTCTTAACAGCATCTGGCATTTTATCCAACCATAAATTGTGCAGAACTTGGTCCGATATAAAGTTTGATACACGTGAACGTAATTTTCGTAACAACTGGCTTGGCATGATATCACCTAATTCCAGTCCAGTAATTAAACGACTTATTTTTTTATTCTCACTCTCTTTGAAGGTATTCAACAGTCATTCTTTTGCAACTGTCTATTGTTACGAATTTTGTATTTAGATAGTTAATTAAAGTAGAATTATAATAAAAATTGTTTTATTTCCCCGTGAAATGCAGCGCGAGGCCAATTTTAAGAGAAAGCTGTGCCGGAAAAGTAAAAATACAAGAGCACGTGCATTTAAGATTGAGTAAAAGTTTACCTCAGTAATTTATATTTAAATTGAATAAATTTAATTGAACACTATGTTGGATGTAACCGTAATTCCACACTTTTTTGGCTTTCCAGAAATTTCGAGAAGCAGAGAAAGTACTTCAAAGATTTCGCGCAACCGGTTGAAATCTATAAAAGATCGGAGATTAGTGTTTTATTATAATTCTTCCTGGTGGTGATGTAAATATTGTAAATAATTACTGAATGTGTATTTCTCTGTGTATATCACATCATCATCTCATGGACTTACGTATTTATTGAGGAATGGCAAAGCAGGTTAAGGACTTAGCCCATTATCACCATATTTAACCAAGATTTTTTCAATTTTCTTAAGTTAACATTGTTAGTACTAAATGAATTTGAATAATAAGTGAATATTAATGTATTGTATATACTTATTGCAAATTGTATTTTCATCTATGCAAAATATCACCAGAAAGATTTTCTGTGTTTACGATTTGACGGCGCTCATCATGTGACCCTCCCCACCCCTTTTGTGCATATATTGCAAGTTTCTAAAATTACTGCAAATGTTTTACAAGATTTACTATATTTCTCTGCTTTAGAAGATTGAATATTTATTTTCAAGAACAGTTACTGCAAGATATTTTCACATTTAATAATTATATCCATAAATTGTGATTTACTTTATTATTAACTCGACCAATCAGAATGCACAAGTGTGCTTTACTCCGATTCGTCTTTTGCTAGCATGTGATTTCAGTGTGACAAGACTGTGTTTGTGTTACGCGTTTTACTTCACTATTGACTGGACTCGTGTATGTTGACCGAGCAGTGCTCATTTATTCAGACTTTTTGACCGGAGCCGATGTTTAACTACGGACTTTGTGTGCCATGACCGAAGCCTTAGATTGAGCCAATTATGCCAAATTCTACATCAAAAAGCGATGTATACGTACCTTATATGCAATGCCTTGAAATGCTATCACAATTAATGTAGTTTCAATGTTTACCACAAAGAAATACTGCTAAAATTGCAAGTCATCTGAATGCTATCATAATTTAACATCGTATATTGCTATCTCGGATATGCTCATCATACTAATTACAGATTTTCAAAATCTTCAAATGCTCTTTCCCGACAACTTCGCTGCTGTATTCACGTCCACGGACGATAGGTGTAAATCAGTTACACTTTAATCATCATTAAAGCAATTAGCCCAAGGGCGGAAATTTAATGAAGAGTGAAGATCGTGATGGTCATGCTTTGTCTTAAACGAAACGATCTACGATTTCAAGTTCGGCATTTGTGCTCTTCTGGTGATTTTTTCAAAGATACATCGTATATTGCTATCTCGGATATGCTCATCATACTAATTGCAGATTTTCAAAATCTTCAAATGCTCTTTCCGGACAACTTCGCTGCTGTATTCACGTCCACGGACGATAGGTGTAAATCAGTTACACCTTAATCATCATTCAAGTAATTGGTCCAAGGGCGGAAATTTAAAGAAGAGTGAAGACCGTAATGGTCATGCTTTGTCTTAAACGAAACGATCTACGATCTACTGTTTTATTCAGATGCTTAGTTATTGTTGTTGCGTGTTTGTTCCATGTGAATTGACATATCTGAATTAGTTTCTCTTTGCATTGCGCTGTATTTTAATGCTTTTAGTAGTTTGAAGTATAACTGCGTGATAATGCGAACACTTGTACAAATATCTATCAGGAAAATTCCAGCGTTGTGATAAATTTCTGTTGATAAGAAATTTTATTATCCTTTTATCGGAGTTGTGCATGCAGTCGCTTACGAACTCGTACGCACGCAACAGTTATTTTTGCATGAAACCATCTTTGGTAATATTCCTTATATTTTCCATGAATCAGAAGTTCTAACTGTGAGAATAAGTAATTGAATTTCGTATCCTCTGCTGTAACACCACAAATCTGGAACTGAGGTTCTACCTGGATAAACTACATTTCGGGCTTGCCGATCCAAAACGGTGGAATTTTGATGCTAAACTTGTCTCTACCACGTTTTCCTTTTCAGCGGAATCGCTGATTCTATATCCAAAGTCACCAATTATACGTATTTTATTTTCTTGGGTTTCGCGTATTAATGGCACTTCTCAGTCAGCACTCAAAATTAAATCATTTTATAATGAAGAACTTGGATATGTTGTAAATGAGTCTTGGCAACCTGGCCCCAGACAGGACTAGCATAGAGGAATGCTGGTCGAAATATCTATCTACTCTACTCTACTACATATTAAAATCTATGCTCGTCTGTCTCTTTGTTTGTAACATCACCTTCTCTGGAACCGCGGGCTTCTGGGCTTAGCGAAGCATACTGTTGGATTCCAAATATCCGTGGTAAGCCATTTTAACCATTCCCGTCTTCGTACGACTTTAAATAGCCGAGATGTTAATTAGTCCAAAAAATGCACAAAAAAATTGGTAACTCGGGATCTAATTAGCAGATTTGTTTCAAATTTTGAAACTTCCACCTGCCAGATTTTTTTACGAGTCATTTCTTAGTCAAGGCCATTTTTGTTCATTTTCCTAATTTGTATGCAGTAGATTCATGTAGAAATGTTTTTACACAATTTTTCAGGTGTACATGGAACCCATAATTTTTCTTTTCAGATACAAATACATTTTTCACTCATTGCATGCATTTGTGCGCACTCTACGAGGGTTGGAACTTTAATAGTGGCAACACAGCTGAAAAAACGCTACGCAACAAAACCAAAGAATATCGCGTATACCACACGTGAACTACATACCTACCTTACCTCTCAGCAAAAAGACTCGTCCTGCCTACTTCACGCGCATGCGGAGTGACGCGAAGAACGGATCTTTGTATTAGCTCGCGGTCTAAAGTAAGTGTTGTCAGGATGTTTTCAAAACAACAATAACGATGTTGGATAAAAATTGAACTTGCCAGAGGTCGTACAGTACGACAGTGTCATCAAGGGCTTCAAGAGGCTTGCGGGGAATCTGCATTGCCTTACAGAACCGTAGCAAGATGGGTGAAAGCATTCAAAGAAGGACGCCAAAACGTGGCAGACATGCTGCGGCCAGGTCGTCCGAGTGTCAGCAATGCAGACGTGCAAGCTGTTGCCGCACTAATGGACAGTGATCGCCGCCAAACGATTCGTCAGCTAGCCGGACAAACAGGATTAGCGCATACGACTGTGCTGCACATTCTGAAGGAACGCCTGTCCATGAGAAAAATTGCTTCAGGATGGGTTCCACATCAATTGACAGAAATGCAGAAATGGCTACGATACGATGCTGCCCGAACCCACCTTGAGCGCTATGAGCGCGAAGGAGATGCTTTTTTACGCCGTATCATTACGCTAGATGAGACTTGGGCCCGATCGTACCAGCCAGAACTGAAACGCCAATCAAACGAATGGTCGTATATATCTCACACACACACACACATATATATATATAATTGCATTAATATATATATTGTTGCAATTTTGTGGGTGGTTTTGTTGAGGTTTTACCAAAAGGAATTTTAATAACGAATCTACTATTGGAATAATAAACCCGAAAATTTTAGCGGTTACACTTCGTACAACACTCCATTAGCCACTGAGCGGTAAAGTTGCTGAACACTGCTAGTTCGGTCAAACTTTCCCATCCCGGCGAACGGGCTGGCTGCATGGGTGTTTTCGTGATTTTCCCGATGGGTAACGTGTATACGAGGCAGTTCCCCTTAAGAAGTCCTCCACGAGGGCATCCCTCACCTTAGGGGATTTCCTAGAGTGCTTTTCCATAGCTGAATACACTACACTATTACTTCGCGCAAGTAGGTAAAAATGACACTTTCTGTACTGGTAACCAGATGTACGAAGATTCAGCCGAAGTTTAGTGTTATGAAATAAAATTACAAAAGAGATGTTGGGTATAAAATTTATAGATAGGAATTGAAGTTTACGAAAAGGAATTTAAATAACGAATCTATTGTCGGAATATCATTCCCGAAAATCTTGGCAATTACACTTCGTGCAAGGGCTCATTAGCGGCTGAGCGGTAAAATCGCTGAACACTGGCAGTTCGATCCAGCTCTCGAATCCGGCGAAAGTATGGGTGTTTTTGTGATCGTCAAGCAGCTAAAAATGAGACTTCCTGGGCTGGTTGTCATAGGTAAGAAAATTCCGCCACAGTTTAGTGTTATGAAACAAAATTACAAAAAAAATGTTGGGTATAAAATTTGTAGATAGGAGTTAAGTTTACCAAAAGGAATTCTACTGTTGGAATATCATAGCCGAAAATTTTTGAGATTACACTTCTTACAAGGGCCTATTAGCGGCTGAGCGGTAAAATTGCTGAACACTGGTAGTTCGGTCCAACTTTCGAATGCCGGCGAACGCAAGGGTATTTTCGTGATCGTGCAGTATCTTGCGGATGCATACGCGAATAAAGCGGCGCAGCTCGCTCAGATGGCAGTCATGCCCGCTAGTAGACTTATATAAGAGGAGTTTATTTGAAGTGGTCATATGACGTCTTCTGCCAAGAGGTGGGCTCAGAGTTGCAAGCATGATATTAATTTTTTGTGTAGCTTCCCTGTTATGTTTTTGAAAAGTAAATTTTTTATCTAGAATGAGTTCTAGATATTTAACTTCATCAAACCAGTAGATTTCTTCATTAAGCAGAAGAAGGCTTGGTGGTATTAAATTTGTTTGTCCTTTGAGAAAAATTATTGCTTTTGATTTTTCATTATTACCAAAGAGTGAGCCATTTTTCTAGAAGGTTCAGATAATGTTGAAGAAGGAGCCGGACAGCTTAACTGTTGAAGCTTGGGTCATAATTGCTATAACATCCGCGAAAAGAGCTATGGTTATTTGTGGGTCTTAAGGAATATCCTAAGTCTAAATGTTATATAAATATGGCGAAAGTACTGGGGCACTTCAGCGATGATGTTTCTCGTGGTAGAAATAGTGTTGCCAATTTTCACTGTCTGAGATAAAAAAACCATAGTCTGGGAAGTCCAACTTGACAAGTTTGTAACCCTATCAAAAGCTTTCGCAATGTCAAGGAATATGGTTCTGGTAGCGAATTTACAATTGAAACCGTCATTAATATAGTTGATGACACGAGCACGAGGCATTCCTTCACACAGCTTACTCACAGATAAATTTTATACACTGAATGCATTATGTATACATTGAACATAAAATGTGTTTAAAAATTATAAAAATTACTGATTAAATCTTAAGAATTATGTACCATTATTTAAATGTTAATTTTACTTTCAAACTTTTTTTTCATCCTTTAAGTTTTATTTTAAAATTAACATGTACTATTGTCAAGCCTAATTTTAAAACATAAAAATGCTGTCGTCTAGTGCAGCCATTTTACTGAAGGATTTTTTAATTATTTGTGGCTCAAGAGGTGCTGTACGTTTTGAAGTAAATATTAGTCACAACAAGTTTTTAAAGTAGGTTATTCTATTGCATTTATTATTTGTTAAAATATCTAAGCTAAAAAATACATTTCCCGCGTTTAGAAAAATTTCTCCACCGGGAAAATTACCAGGTGGTGAAAGCATATTTTTTTACTGAAAATATCAAATTGCCACATATATCTTTGAGAAAATGTTTTGGCACGTATTGTCCTATATAGCGTTAAAGGACCCAAAGCATCTGTTCAGTGATAAATATTGATAGATATGTGGAGAACTCTATTATTATTATTGTTGTTGTTAATCGTCCACTTACCCGAGAGTGGGCGCTACCAGCTCCACTAGAAGAAAATCCGGACTGACTACTCTGTTCCTGGCTGCCGTCGGAGGAGCATACGCTCACCTCTCTTCCATTTCGTGATGTCTTCGTAGCTGAATTACGATCCCGATATTCTTGCCGCGCGGACTTGTTACTTGTAAAAATTCTCATTGCGTGAACTGAATACGATACGACTGTGTATGTGTGAACTTTTCTTGAGATATATATTCTTTCTAGCATTAAATAAAAATGTTAAATATCACCGAGCCAAGCTATCATCGCCTTACCTGCAGCAACAACACACACTACCAAAAATGGCGTGCATAAACCAAAGCGCCATAAATGGTGACCCGTCAAGTTAGTGGGCACGTGCCTCCTACAACCTGCTGGCATCGTCCAGTTCTGTGATTATAATGTGCTGTGAAGTGGAAATATCGTCTGTTCATGCCAACTAATAGCGTAATCCATCATTATTTTCGTGTTATCGTCAAAATTGTGTGAAAAACAGTTGTGCTTGCTTAACAACGTGCTTGTGAATTCTCATGCGAAACGACAAAGTGCTTTGAAGTGTTCTACATATAAATCATACAACGTGGTTACATATTGCAAAATGAGTTTTTCTTGGAATATTTTTTCTGTATGTGAATTGTGTTACGCTGAATCTGCTACTGACTGAGCCAATATTCCTCGTATAATTCGGAGGTAAGCCACGCAAATTTTTAGTAGTACTTATGCTTATATTCGGATACCTTACCTACAAAAGTGTTTTTCTCACGTTAATGTTTACATTAACTTTATTTATTTTACACTAGTGTCGTATGTGAACTTTTTAGTGACTGATTATTGTGTATTTGTGTCATATTAGCATTATATATTTGTTTTTGAATCATGG
>KK120659.1:0-13549 GCA_000611955.2 Stegodyphus mimosarum | reverse complement strand
TTAGGTTGCCTGATTACTGCCTCAGGCGTAAAACCCCTGCCTGATAAAACCAAAGCAATTGCCGACTTCCCAAAACCTACCACTATTGTCGAGCTCAGACGTTTTTTAGCCATGATAAACTTCTATCGTCGCTTCTTACCAAAGGCAGCTGAGACCCAAGCTTCACTGAATGAACTCTTAAAAGATTCACGTAAAAATGATAAACTCCCCATTCCTTGGAACGACGAACTTAATCAGGCATGTGAAAAATATAAACACGACCTTAGTAATGCTGCAACTCTCTCTTATCACTCTCCTAACCAAAAGCTGAGTGTTATGGTCGACGCGTCTGACATTTCCATCGGAGCTGTCTTAAACGTTCGACACTCTAATGACTACCAGCCGCTAGGATTCTTCTCCCGTAAGCTGTCCCCACCGAACAAAAATACAGCACGTATGACAGAGAGCTATTAGTTATTTATGCAGCTATAAAATATTTCAGGCATAATCTCGAGGGTCAACACTCCACTATCTTTACTGATCACCGACCTCTAACTTATGCATTCACATCAAAATCAAATTCTGCTTCCCCGAGACAAATTCGGCATTTAAATTACATAGCTCAGTTCAGCACTGATATTCAGCATATATCAGGTTCCAGCAATGTCGTCGCAGACACTCTCTCGCGTGTTCAGGGCATCGATGCCAATGCACCACTAGATTTCACGCTTATTGCTCACTCGCAAGCCACTGATGAGGAGTTAAAACGTCTGAGTGAAATTCCAGTCATTACAACTTACTCCGGATCTCCAACTATTGTGCGATACCTCTAACAACAGACTGCGACCTTATGTACCACTCGACTTCAGGAAAAAAGTTTTTGACTGTTTCCACAACCTATCGCACCCTGGTATCCGGGCTTCCAAAAAGCTCATGCAAGAGAGATTCGTTTGGCCATTCATGCAAAAGGACATTGCCAATTGGACTCGTTCCTGCATCATGTGCCAACGTTCAAAAGTTACTCGGCACACACACAGCCCTTTGAAAAAAATCGCGATGCCTTCCGAACGATTCGACCATGTCCATATAGACATTGTCGGTCCTCTGCCACCATCTGACGGTTATCGATATCTACTCACCTGCATTTAAGATTTACTCGTTGGCCAGAAGCTTTTCCCATTCAGGACATCTCTGCCGATTCTGTGGCTCGACAGTTCATCTCCGGTTGGATTGCACGATTTGGTGTACCATCAGTTGTGACAACTGATCAAGGTCGACAATTCCAGTCATATCTTTTCGCTTCTCTGACGTCTTTGCTTGGAATACGCCGAATTCGCACTTCACCATACCATCCTTCCGCCAACGGCTTAGTGGAACGTTTACACCCCGACCTGAAAGCAGCCCTGAAGTGCTATAATGACACCCGTTGGACTACATCACTGCCCCTTGTGCTTCTTGGTTTACGTTCTTCCTTCAAGCAAGACCTCGCAGGTACATCCGCTGAACTTGTCTACGGCACAGCCCTTCGATTACCATCTGAGTTCTTTCAGCCATCCTCTGCTCCAGTCGACCCAGCATCCTTTCTCCAGACTTTCCGAGAGGCGATGAAGAAGCTGTCTCCGACTCCTACATCATGCCACAACAAAGCCACCCCATTCGTACACCATGCACTGAGCACTTTCACTCACGTGTTTGTGAGAAACGACGCGGTAAAACCACCGCTCGCTCCTCCATACGATGGACCCTTCAAGGTCTGTGCACGTAACAATAAACATTTTACCGTTCTCGTGCGCGACAAGGAAACCGTTCTGGGAATAGATCGACTGAAACCTGCTTTCTTCGAAGCTTCAAACACTCAGGTTCCTGTGACCACCGATCCTCCTGATCCCCCAGATCCAACTGTTTCTCGGGATACTCCTTCTTCGATAGACCTTACGCTTCCTTCCAGTGCTTCACCAGTCGTCACACGGTCAGGAAGACGTGTTCGCTTCAACACCAGATATTTGTGAACTGACTTTTTTCATCGTACCTTTGGTACTCGGGGGGGGGAATACTGTGGAGAACTCTATTATAATTATTATTATTGTTGTTGTTAATCGTCCACTTACCCGAGAGAGGACGCTACCAGCTTTCTCCCTCTTCTCCACTAGAAGAAAATCCGGACTGACTACTCTGTTCCTGGCTGCCGTCGGAGGAGCATACACTCACCTCTCTTCCATTTCGTGATGTCTTCGTAGCTGAATTACGATCCCGATATTCTTGCCGCGCGGACTTGTTACTTGTAAAAATTCTCATTGCGTGAACTGAATACGATACGACTGTGTATGTGTGAACTTTTCTTGAAATATATATTCTTTCTAGCATTAAATAAAAATGTTAAATATCACCGAGCCAAGCTATCATCGCCTTACCTGCAGCAACAACACACACTACCAAAAATGGCGTGCATAAACCAAAGCGCCATAGATAGAAAGATTTTACATAATTTAATGTTTTTGGTTTCTCTGTCGTTATTCAATTGCATTCAACTATCTAACTTTGCAGAAAATGAAACAAAGTGCATAGACATGTGTACATAGACATGCAAACATGTATATATCATTGCGCAAACATTGCGGTGTGGAAAAGCTCTTGTTGTAAACTTTGATTAGTGTTACTTATTCTTGTGTTGGGCTGGACCAGTGTTTTCATATAGGGCTATTCCTGGATGATGAAGTCTATGTAATGTGATGAATTAATAGGCTTATTACAATTAATTCTTGAAATTTTTCCTCAGATATAAAGTTATTCATAAAAACTGCATTCAAGAAGCCAAACTGGTTTATTTGGAAATGTAAAATGCTTTCATGGGTTCAATATAATTTATATAATACAAACTAATGTAATGACTTTTTAATATATATCAGTTCAATACACTTTTTATAAAAAAAGACGCTTTTGAATTCACGGCTTTACTTGAAATTCCAGGTTAAACACATATGAAATCATTTGTTTACAGTCAGTGAAATAAAACATTAAAATGAACTATCTATTGCAATACAATAAAACAGTGACATATTGCTTACAAGAACCAGCAGCTCCTCCTTTATACGCACAAGAATTTTTTTTCCCCCTCAACAGCAAAACATGCTTCGATTTCATGAGGTGAGGACGTTATCCTAGAACTTGTCCTTAAGCATGAAGCTAAAATTTGTAAACTCTTTTTCAAGTAAAATTCGTTGAATGACTAAATGATCTGCTTTTAAATTTTGTTTTGTTTCAGTAATACAGCGAGAATTTACATTTCCTTAAATAGAATAAAAAACCTCAAAAAAGTTTAGCGACTCCATTTTCGGATGCATTACAATACCGTTCTTCAGCCCCCTTGCTAATGAGTGAAAGCGCCATCTATAAGTGAATTGAATCGTGTATATTTCACCATCAGCTAATTGTGACTGTTTTTAGAGAAATTTTCTCTAAACATGAGAAATGTGGTTTTTAGGTTAGTTATTTAAGTAAATAATGATTAGGATAGAATAAACTACTTCAATCACTTTTTATTACTACTACTAACTTAAAAGAAGAACATTCCTATAAGAGATTTAAAAAGATATTTAAATCAACTGTTCCCAACACGTATCAATGTTATGTGTATCTTTCTGTAGGAAATTGTTTGGTGCATGTTATTCTAAAATGGAAAAGATTAGATACTTGTAATGCTTGAGTAGCGTTATTTCCTAGTGGACTGTAATATAAATTTAAAATACAAACACTATTTAACATTTTTATTTAACCCTTCGAATCATTCTTCGGATGAAGCAATGAAACAAACGAACGACTAAAGTTTTTAAAAACTACATTATTCTAGCAACATAGTGTTGCCACATTAAGGAATACAATTATAGCCAAGGTTAAACACATATGAAATCATTTGTTGCTATTATCATTTGTTCATATGATATACATATGAAATCATTGTTCATGACTTTATATGAAATGATTACATATGAAATCATTTGTTCAATGGCGCAGACGATTAGCTTTTTTACAGAGTGGTGTTAACACTGACGGACTTTGAAATCCTTAGAATTTCAACAAAATTAGTTTAGCAAATTACAATGAAATTTTTAAGAAATTACATAAGGCATTTCAAAATTCAAAATAACATAATAACATGGCAAAATATATTTAAATACAATATTTTTGCGTACGTACGGGTTTGTTATGGGTTGAATGCATACGTCGTTAAAAGGTTAATAAAATTTTTTCTTTACACAAGAAATAAAACTAAATGCTGAAATATTTCCTCAGAGATATTCGTACAATATCACAATATCTCAAACGTTAAACGAAACTCAATACAAAAACATAGAAACTAATTCTATCTCACAGCGAAATCTCTATAATCAATAACAGCATTAAGTAAACAAACAGTTCGCTTAAAACAGCTACAACTGAGATGAAGTGTTTTAATTCGACTTTTATAAGCTTTTTAATTATTTACTAGAATATTCTGGTAAAACCTCGGTTTTCTCGATATTTGTGGATGGCAACAGTAATTACGAGATATTTATTTTTAAATATTCAATGCACGAGCTCTTTTAGTTTACTTTTCCCACGTAGATTTCTCTTCTAAAGTCGTCTGCGTTGCACGGGAAAATAAAACAATTTTAATTACAATTCTAAATAAATACGAAATCCGTAACATTGCCCCCTTCCCAAGGGCTGCACGTCCCGGGCAGGACGATACCTGGACAGGAAGCCAAACTTACAACTAAGGCATCAATACAATGATAAACATTACAATACCAAAATAACAATAATTGCAATAAGTAAATTTCGGCAAATCAAATACTATTAAATACTAAGTACATCTCAAATACTATCAAATGCTAAATACGAAAGCATCAAGGTCTTATACTATTTACGTTACTATTTACAATTATATGCACTATGTACTATGGCGATAGTAAGGAGCTAACCTGTCGTAATGGACGATTTTAGGCTTTAGAGTTCGATGACTTACGGATCCGAACCACGACGTCTTTCAGCCTGTTTAGGACAGTGTTCGGACCATCCCAAGGCAACTGTAGTTTCGGACAGAGTTTATTCCGTCGAGTCAGATTCCACAGCCACACTTTCTCTCCGCCGTTGAATCGACGGCCAGTAGCTCTCGTGTCGTAGCGGGTCTTCATTATCTCCATCGCCAAGTTGACTTGCTTTCATGCAGAAAGGTGCATCACTTTAAACCGTGCCTGGAGATGTTGGATGTATTCCTCAGGAGATGAAGGCGCATCTGCAGGGCAGCCAAACAAGAGATCACAAGGTAAACGAAGATCACGACTGATGACCATCTGGGATGGAGAATTGCTGGTAGTCTCGGGTTTCTCTTTAACGTTAGTATGATTTCGACAGCTTCCTGAGTAGGGTCTTTCAGACGAGATGTCGGCGTTTCCAGTGAGGATCCCTTCTGATGATCGATAGTCATGTCCGCATCAGAAGCTGAATGTAGTTTGTTGTTTTTGAAGTCTAAAGAAAAATTGTATTTACTTAAAAAGTCCAATCCGATTATGCAAGGATCTGTAATATCCGCCAAATATGGTGTGTGATGTGGCACTTCCAAAAATAATGTTCACGTTTAACTTCCAATCTATGTCAATTTTCTCGCCGGACGCAGTCTGGAGAGTAACACAGGATGGCGTCCAAATGAGTTTACCTTTAAACTGTTGAGCAAAATCTTTCCGAATAATGGTAACATTAGCTCCTGTATCAATGATCATATTGCTAGGAACTCCATCGATATGCCCATTGATAGATAGTCCATTACTGTTGCCACTCACTACAGGAACCTTGAGCGCTTTAAAACAAGGTTTTTCGCTATCTGGCAACCTCCGTCCCGCATTATGGTCATTAATTTCCCTCCTGCGTCGTTGCTGGGAAATTATCTTATTTTCCGTGCTCTGGGGTGTCCTGCAATTCTTTCGTACGTGGCTTTCAGCTCCACAGTTCCAGCACTTTGGTTTCTTGTCATTCCTTTTCCATCTCACGGCATTTAATTGTCTGTTTATATCGTCCGTCTTATTTTCTGTGCTCTGAGGTATTCGGCAGTTCCTTCGCATGTGCCGTAAAGTACCGCAGTTCCAACACTTTCAAGGCTTTCAGTTGTCTGTTAAATCATGTAGACGAGCAGCCATTTGATCCACTGGCTCTTGGACTTGCGCAGCTCTGATTGGGTGTTGGTCTTTGCGAGTTACTTGCTAGGCTGCCTCGAATTTCATGGCGTACACCAAAGCACTTTTTAAGTCCTTCACATCAGCCATTCGCAGTGCTTCCTGTCATTCAGGATCCCGGATACCGTCGATAAAGTATTGTAGGGACAGGATTCCCCTTGTTTCTGTCGGGCACTCCGAAAAGGCGAGATGGGACAGCCTTTCAACGTCCGTGGTGAGCTCTTGGAGTGTTTCCGTAGGCTTCTGTTGACAGGATTTCAATTGAAGTCTGCTGTAGTCTTTTAAACACTTCTACCCCAAACGCAGCTTCAATGCGCGGGACAGAGCTTCAAAATCTAGACTTTTGTTTTCGGAAAGAGTCTGAAGGATATACTCTGCGTCTGCTCTCAGAGAAGCCGCTAGATAACAGGCCTTAGGTTGAGGATCCAATCCATTTGCTTCCGCCACTACAGAAAACTGTGTCTTATATACTTTCCCAGAAGTCTTCCCGTCATATGAGGATAACTTCAGGGAAAAACGAGAAGGCACGGATAAAAATTAAAATCCATCAGAATTAATTACCTTGCTGTCGCTATGCATTTGTTTAAGGTGTCAACTTCTTTGGCGACTGCAGCAGAAATCCTCTTTTGAATTTGTTGTTGAACGACAGAAACTCTTCCTTCGATTCGTTGATCCACAGCAGAAACTTGTTCTTCTATTTGTTCTTTCTATTTATTCATTGAAGAAGAAACTCTTTCTTCAATGTGTACAACTTTATTTTCAACAGCGTTAATTCTGCTTTCCATAGCCTAAAATTTGTTTTCTATTACACAGGTTATCTCTTTTTTTATTTCCTCTTGACCTACTTTCATTTCCTCTTTAACAGCTTCCTGCACAGCCTTCATTTTATCTTTAACAGATTCCATCTTTTCTTGAACGGCTCTGATCTCTTCTTTAACAGAATCCTTCATGTCTTCTTTAAATGATGCTTGGCCAGCTTCCATCTTTTCTTACAATACAGCAAAAGGAGTGACGAACTGTCTCAATTGTTCTTCCATCGCTCTAGTGAATGGCACTCAAATAAACTGACACCACTTCTGACACCAAAAATTACGGGTGCGTACGGGTTCGTTATGGTTTGCAGAACTCGTTAAAAAGTTAATAAAATTTATTCTTTTCAGGAGAAATAAAACAAAATTCTGAAATATTTCCTCGGGGATATTCGTACAATATCTCAAACGTTAAACGAAACTCAATACAAAAACATAGAAATTAATTCTATCTCACAGCGAAATCTCTACAATCAATAACAGCATTAAGTAAACAAACAGTTTGCTTAAAACAACAGCAAATGTACTAAGGTGTTTTAATACGGCTTTTATAAGCTTTTTAATTATTCACGAGGACATTCTAGTAAAATTTATTTTCTCGATTTTTCTGGATGGCAACAGCAATTACGAGATATTTATTTATTAAATATTCAATTCACGCGCTCTTTTATTTTTACTTTTCCGACGTAGCTTCCTCTTCAATAATCGTGTGCGTTGCATGGAAAAATAAAACAATTTAAATTACAATTCTAAATAAATAGCTAAACAAACACGAAATTCTTAACAATATTATATTTTCTGCTACACATTTTCTACAATCTTTTATAATTTGATAGAAAAGTTCAGACCCTAAAAGCATATCTATATTTCCAGGGATATCAAATTTTGAGTCGGCTAATGTAGAACGATTTACCATACTTAATTCTTCATGTTCAGGATGAGAATTCGACGAAGGAAGTAAGTCTTTAATTTTAGGTACGACGAGAAAGTCTATTACTGAAGTAAAAGAAGAGTCATTATTACTAATAAGAGCGTCATTTATTTTCCATTTCATATTCATTGCATTTTCACTTAAACCATTAACAGGAATGTTTACCTTATGTTTGATAAGACCCAGTGAAGAAGGAAATTGCAAGGTCATAAAATGCGATTGAGATGCTCTGTCAAGTATCGCTCTGCCGCTAATAAAGCGAATCGGTGCCTTGCGAATCGGTGACGAAGCCTTAACCATGGCTGTAGAAAGGAAAGCTGTTTTGTTTGATATTTTGTTTAAAAAGCCAAAAGTCTATACCACTTCACCAAGGCTTCTGCAGTCTCTGAAAGGGGAAGATTTCCCAACTGCGAGTTTCTTCCCAACTTCCCAACTTCCAACTGTTTGTCGAATATCTTTGTCTGGCAAAGGTTTCCTACCCAAGGAACTTTTTGTTTCAGACCGACATAACAGATAATTGTACTTTCCTTGGCGGAAGGGACAAGAATATTTGGATTTGCATGATGCAAGCTTATGTTTGTCACTTAAACAGTTTATACATGGTGCATGTTTTTTAACAATATTAAATCTTTGGAATGGAGTCATTTTTAAAAGTAAGGAACAACTATATATAAAATGCGACTTTTCACACAATATTACTGTTTGATTTTAACATGAAATTTCTGGTTTTATTTGTATAAGAAATTTTAGCGTTTAGTGACGATAATTGAACCCCATGCAAATCTAACATTTGGGATCGTTTTTCTAAATATTCCATGAACTTTTCAAATTTGGGTGATTCCGTCGATGTTAAACTGATTTTATATTGTTTTCTTATTTCTTTATTTAACCTTTGAATCACAATATTTATTAGGAATTGATGCGTTAGTTCATTATCTTCTAATTTCATTAAGTTTAAACCTCTTTGAGTTTATTCAAAATATCAACTAGATTTCTAAGTTTCTTAAAAGATTCAACATGTATTTTTCTCAAAATCTAAAATATTCATAATATGAGAATTAACTGTCAAACGTTTATTTTCATACCTATCAATTAAAACCTCAAATAAAGCCTGAAAACTGTCGTCTGGAGTTTCCACAGCTTTCGCTTCTCCTTTCAACGCAGAACACAAGTAGAACAATTTTTGAATATCATTTAAAGAAGAGTTATTTGTAATCAAACTATCAAATTGGTTTTTAAAATTACTCAAGTTCTCAGTACAACCGTCGGTGAAAGCTCAGAATACGCTGCATAAACGAAGTTGAAGGTATGTGACGTCCATAAATAGGTGGAATTAAGCTTGTGACCTCACAATGTATTCTCGCATTTATGCTACTCGTACTTTCTATTTTCTTCTAAAAATAACAATAATGAATTGTTTGTTATTGGAAATTAACATCAAATTATTTACTTTAAATTTACATTTCTAAGCGTTTAGCTTAGGCGTTACTGAAAATAAGTATAATAAATTGTTTATATTTAAAATTACCATGATACAGTAAGCGAGTTCTACCAGTTATTAAAACAGTAAAAAACTTCGCAGTCTCTTATACTTGCATTTCATACAGTTTCAGTATTTTCAAAGATTTTTAAGCTTTAGCATTTATACAAATAAAAAAAAAATTTTCAAATTTAAATTCATGTTATGAAATATTTTAATTTTATCATTTTTACAAATTACCTTATTGCTACGTAACGACATATTTTCTTACATACCTGGAAGTAGACAATCTTCATTGTTTTCTAAAAGCTTTAAACTTTACTTTAGTAAAAAAAAAAAAAGAAAAATATTTTTTATTGCATATGAACATCATACACAGCTTTCATATAAGTTTCTTAAATTCTTAAATCACGTCATATTCTCTGTAGGCATACTAGAGATCGTTTAATCGTTAATACTTTAATATATAAAACAAATCTTAATTTCGCACAATGAAAGAAAATAAATACTACAAATTTGGAACACTAAGCAAAGCCTCATACACACAGAAATATTATCAATGAACTCATATTATTAAGTGCAATTACGATAGCAAACACTACGTATTAAAATGATGAGGTAAAAGTTACTTATAGAACAAAGTTTACAGTTTTGCTACTGTTGAGTAGATCGTCCGACTATCGATATTTATCGTAAGTAGGAAAGCATTATGAACATATCAAATATGTCTAAAATATAATTTACAATTGAAATAACAACACAAATTTAAAATACACAAACGATATATTAAACATTGCACAGAAAATACGTTACGTCACTGCTCGGGATCACACACAACCTTGCTATGCACATATGCAAAAATGGCTGAAACGATCTGTATTCGCTGGAAAAGCATCAAAGGATTGTACAAACTCGGCATTACGCACTACCTTGGCTTTGCCCATGTACACGTCGATCAGTTTTCACTTTAAAAGAATCCCAGAATTACACAAACTCGACATTGCGCACAACCTCGGCATTGCGCACTACATTGGCTTTGCCGAATGCATCACTCTATTTTCACTTAAAACATCAGAGAATTGCACAGACTCAGCATTGCGCACTATATCGGCTTTGCCCGCGATCTCTTTTCGCTTAAAAAATCAAACATTGAATAAACTCTGCATTGCTCATATACTCAGAAATCTGCTTAAAAATTTCAGAGAATTGCAGAAACTCGCGCATAACCAACTCAACTGATTCGAGTTGTACAGAAAATGTTTCCAGAAAAATGATTCAAAACGAAAATAAAGCTACAAAAATAAAATAACTACCAAACGTGAAAACTGTAATATTTCACAAGCACCCGATATTTTACTTAGGTCAATAATAATAAATGGAACTTACCCTCAGTCCTCTCCTTTTGCAGAATATATTGCTGACATCTCACTGAGAAATATATTCATTAACTGGCCCTTGCCGGATTTCTTCTGATTCCGCCTCCATATGTATTCAGCCAAATAGGAATCAAATTGTCCTTTTGCCTGCCGAGAACCATGGAAACTTCTTTTAATTGCTGCCGAAGTTCACTCAATACTGTTGGTTGGTAATCTTTCAAAAAAGTTTCCAATTTCGTGATCCTACTTTTAAAGTTTCTATGACGTCGATTAAACCCTTTTAGGTTCTCATCTGATGACAATACTGTAGAATTATTTTTGCTGTTCAGTTCATCGTCTGAGTTAGGCATTTTTTTTTCATACGCAAACTAATGTTTTTAATGCTTTCAACACTCGAAGCGACAATTTATTTAGCCGATCCTGCTCTGGCTATTAACGGGCCATAAATACGTAGCGTTATTTCCTAGTGCAGAGATGTCAAACTCATAGGTACACTTGGGCCAAACAAACAAGGTTTAACTTTAGGCGGGCCGCAAAAAAAAAATCAGTATTCATAGAAACGTAGATTTATTTCGAATAATACAATAATAAACATATATATATATATTTATATAGAAAAGAACAAGAAAAATTTAATGTTTACGTCCTGATACTTGACATCTCTTCTCTGCTATTATCTTTCCTATTTCGGGAGAAATTTTGTTTGCAGTGATAACTTTCAACGCTGACCCAAGGTGAGCATCATTAATACGGTTTCTAATAGGAGACTTATTACCTTTCATGACTGAAAATAACTGCTCGCACCGATAAGTGCTACCAAACATGGAAATAATTTCATATGCGAATTTTCGAGTATTTTCAAACCTGGCTGGTAAATATTTGTAAAATTCAGGCACGCCCACTTCAATGAATTTTGCTTTCAAATTTGAGTTGCATTGAATCTCGATCACCTCCATTTGCATATGGCTGGGTACTGAGTCAATACTTATTGAGAAAATCGAAGAAAACAAAAAAAATTTGTCTTCGAGGGAACTAAAATCATTAAACCTCGTTTCAAATTCAGTTGTTAAATTTGCAATTTTTTCTGCGTATTTTTGATACGAACAAGTATCATCTAAACTTGATTTGTTCATGCTGCACGTCGGGAAGTGCGTCAAATCTTCATTTTTAAGTTGTTTTTCCCAAAGAACTAGTTGACATTTGAATGCTTTAATTATGTCAAACATGTTCGTAATGATATGATCTTTTCCTTGTAACGATAAATTTAAATCGGTTAAGTGTTTGGTTATATCAACCAAGAAAGATAAATCTTGTATCCATATTGGATCGTAAAACAAACTTACGTCTTGATTTTTCGTTTTTAAAAACTGACATATTTCTTCTTTCAAATCCCAGAATTGTTTGAGAATCTTGGAGCAAGATAACCAACGTACCTCGGTATAGTAGGACAAACCCGAATATTCACTATCTAACTCACTTAAGAAAGCAGTGAATTGACGCTGATTTAAACCTCGAGATCTTATAAAATTTATAACTTTTTTTATATATGACAAAACATTCTCCATATTTATTACTTTCGTGCATAGAACTTCTTGATGTATAATACAATGCATATGATGAATGTTTGAACCGTGAATTTCACTAAGTTTTTTTCTTAGTAATGCTACGAAGCCCTTGTTTTTCCCGGTCATTGATGGAGCGCCATCTGTAGCTACAGAATTTAATTTTGCCAAAGGTAGATTGTATTTCTGCAGAAGTCCAAAAACACAAGTAAATATATCTTCTCCTGTGGTAGTACCAGGCATCGGTATTAGTTCCAGTAATTCCTCAAAAATGTTAAAATTCTTGTCACAAGAACGAAGAAACACTGCTAATTGAGCTTTGCCACTAATGTCCGTGCTCTTGTCACAGGCAATGGAGAAACTTTCGAAACTAGATGATTTTGCTTTGATCTGGTCACTTAAATTCGCGGCTAAATCAGTAACTCTTTCCGCAACTGTATTTCGAGACAATGAAATTGATTGAAAAGCCATCACATTTCCAGGACAAACAATTTCTCCAGCTTTCATTAGGCATTCCTTGATGAAATCACCGTCAGTAAAAGGCTTCGAATGTTTAGATATCAACTCGGACAAGACGTAGCTTGCATGTACCGCCGCTTCACTTTCTTGCAATACTTTACTAAACATGGACTGTTGCTTTTTCACTCCTAACTTGATCTCTTTCAACTTTTCTTCTCTCATTAATCCTTCGTAATTGTTATATTTCGATTTGTGTTGTTCGTAATGACGTTTAATATTATATAACTTTGGTACATTAATAGTATTATTACATATCAAGCAGATTATTTTATCTTTTACTAGCCTCTGCGCGGCCAGCCTTCGTCTGGCTTTTAAGTGTACCAGAAAAATGCCTAAAGAGAGCACCAATCATTAAATTTGAAAACTTCACAGAATTTTACTCTGCAGAACAATTTTATCGAAAAAGAAACAAACAACAACGGAAAAAAATCAGTTAAAAATGCATTACATATAAAAAGCATACAACGAAATAAGCAATATGCCTTAATACAAATATTAATAATCCTAATAAATAAATTAACCAACTTCCCTTTGCAAAATCTTAAGAACTCAAATGGTTTAAGAACTTAAACAGATTAAAAAATATCATACAAAATTTTTTTATAATTAAAATTATATATAATTCTATATATTGTTACGAATTTCACATTTATTTGGCTATTTATTTAGAATTGTAATTAGATT
>KK120658.1:493833-517777 GCA_000611955.2 Stegodyphus mimosarum | reverse complement strand
ACACTGGTAGTTCTGTCCAACTTTCGAATCCCAAGGAACAAGCGGGCGGGCTTGCCCGCTAGTATTAATATAAAATCAGTTCATTCTTTCCACGCAACAATCAATTCATAGACAACATTTTGCTGCCAAACCAGGAAACAAAAACTTTTGACACTTCATGTTAATACGTAAACGTATGACGTCACGATTTAAATTTAATGTAATAAAATATCTAAAAAAAATCAGAAAGTTTCAGATTTTAAATTACGTCCAAAGGGTCTTTTTTTAACATTTTTGTGTGTTACCTTTATTTATTAAATATCATGTTCTTCATACTTAAATCATAAAATTCAGTTCAAGAGAAATATCGTTTAATATTTTTAAATTGAGCTTATCTTTAGAATTTCCGATACACAGTCTCACGCGCTGGTATTTATAGATAGAAATAAAAGCGGGCGATAAAAATGTTTTTTTCGTACAACGTTGCCATTGTTCGCTTTGAAATCTTTTGAGTTTGTTAATCAAAAATTTGTTCAAGTTTTACAAAATATGACATCGGTAATAAAACAAATTCCAAATTTTAAATTTGGGCCTCCAGATGCCCATATTCGCAGTAGGATTACGTCATTCAAAATTGGATGGCTCTTGATACCGTCGTTTTATCACAGTGTGAGAAACATACATACATTTATGCGGATTCTTCATTATTTAATTTCCTTAAATATAATACACGACGATAATATTTAGTGGCAACAATTTGAAAAGTGAATCGGGCATTCAGAGTGAACCGTCGCAAAACGGAAACACTAGTCCTTCAGGGACAAAGCCTGACTAATAACAGAGACTAATTCAGGGACTAATAACAGATTTTTCTTAATATCAGTAAAAGAATTGACGTAGTAATAATATACAGTTATTCTAACCTAACATAAAGTGTTGCCAACAGCAACTATTTATTTAAAATGATGACATTAAGAAATAATTTTTGACATAAAAGGACGTCACGTGCAGTCGCGCGCTTACTTCAACGTTAGAATACGACCTTATATAATAATAACATACCTATTTAATAATTTGGGATGCTATTTTTATTACATGTTTGTAAAATTTACAAAGTTTTGATTAGCAAGCTATACGATTTGAAAGTCAGCAATGGCAACACTTTTCGTAATAAAGCAGATTTTAATCTTCAGCGAGCGAGACTGTTGCAACTCGGAACAATGAGTGGGAAAATTACGTTTTCAGAGTTTTTAGTAATAAATCTGATATAAATTATTTTAGATCTATATAATGTTTTATCTAACTTTTTACATGAAAGGTTCGAGTTTGATCTTTAAGAACCTCAACTAAAGATTACACTGACTACCAATAAGTATTTGGACACCTGTGATAGAAAAGAAAAACTAACTTTATTAAAAATCAATAGTTGGTAGTGCCTCCACGAGAGGTAATTACAGCGTGGACCCTCCGGGGCATACTTTCCACAAGTCTTTGTACGACAGCTAGTGGAATTTTCTTCCACTCGGCTTGGAGAAGACATAGAAGTTCCTTCACCGATTTTGCACGGCTAGTGCACCCCTGAATTCGGCGATGCAACTCGTCCCAGAGATTCTCCATAGGGTTAAGTCTGGACTCTGGGCAGGCCAGTCCATTCGATGAAATCTATTGGCACCATACCAAGCCTTGGTTAACTTCGAAACATGACAACTGGCATTGTCGTCCTGAAAGTAACAGGGGTCCAACCCGTAAAACTGCAACAACGTAGGAAGCACATGGTCATCCAAAATAATGCAGTAGGCATCGGAGTTGAGCTTACTATAAATGGGGACGAAGGGTCCCAGCCCATACCAGGAGAAACACCCCAGACCATAATTCCACCTCCGCCGAACTTGACTGTTGGCACAATGCATTCTGGCAGGAGATGTTCTCCAGGTAGACGCCAGACCCAGACCCTGCCATCAGAACTGTAAAGGGTCACCCCGAAGAACCCGTTTCCACTGATCTACAGTTCAATTTCGATGTGCTTTGCACCACATTAACCGAGCAGCGCGGTTGGACTTTGTGATCAAAGGCTTATGGGCAGCAGCACGACCATGAAAACCAAGCACATGTGCTTCCTTACGGATAGTATTCATTGAAACAATACTCCCGGATTCCTGTGGAAACTCCTCGCGGATGAGGGCCATCGGTTGGGTGCGATTCTTCCGAATTTCTCTGGATGGCACTCGTCGGTCTCTATCTCCCAGTTTCGTTGGTCTGCCGACTCGGGGCACGTTCCGACAATCACTGTTCACCTTCCACTTCTTAATCACATAGGCCACTGTCGATTTTGGGTACTTCAGATCGCTAGATATGTCCCTTAAGCATCGGCCACATTTGTGATACCCGATAATTATACCTTTCTCGAAATCAGAGAGCTCCGAACCGCGAGGCATCTTGCATGCGACTAAAGCCGATGCTGTTTCCTACACGATATATACCGGCGGAGTCCGTGACGTACCTTAGGACCGCAGATATCGTCATTTGCATAAGTGTCCAAATACTTATTGGTAGTCAGTGTATAATAGTCTGGGTACTATTTTGTTATCAGGACCGAATTCAGAAGTGTATGAATATATTCAAGTATAAATGGATGGTTATGTTCCTGTATGCATGTATATATGTAGATACGCATGTATTTTAGGTTTATTATACATAAACATGTGCATACAAACATACATTTCTTCATCCGGTTCCGATAAGAGAAAGAGTACCAAAGTCTGTATATTTTATATTTTAATTGCATTTTTAGAATATGATTTTTGAAATTGAAAGCAAGGTAGTTTTAGGGGAAATGAAATGAATCTGTTTGTAGTAACTTTCAATTTCAGTTTTTCTTAACCGAAATCAAAACTTCGTTGCTTAGCTTTTAGGACTGGTTTGTTATTTCATATCTAAACTTTAAATTTAAAGACAATCAATTACGAATTATGTAGACATCTTAATTATTGCTTCTAGCAACAGATTTGTTCTATCTTCAACGGGTTTATGATATTTTGATGAGTGCTTTGAGCAACAGGTTCGATAGCAAAAGATTTGCTTGTATAACAGCAGGCGTGTTCTACAGAAAATGTAAGCAAACATATATAGAGAAGATGGTTTTTTTTAAGTTCATTGCTGACCCTTTTTACTTCCTAATAGTATTATTTTTTATATCACATTATTACAGGCGTACAGTTTCGTAATAGATTGGATGCACGCAGCTCCGATGATAGGTTGATAAAATTTATTTTACCAAAATAAACACTTGAGAGTTTAAGAACATTCCACGAAAATACTCGTACAAGTCTTCACAGTATCACAGAGTGCAATCACTAGTGACACTTCAAACTACTAAGAGCGTTAAACACAACAAAATGCAAAGTGCAGCTAAAATGCAAAGCTTTCAATACTCCAAAGTCGCTCGGAACTAACCGCTCACAACAATCTCTACGGAAGGCAGATGTTCTTTCCGGTCTCATATAGTTTTCACCCAGTTGCCGAGATATTTCTAGTACTTTATGCTTCTCGAAATTACTGGAAGGCGCATGAGGGCCGAATACAGTTAGTTACATAAAGCATTAATTATTCCGTTAGAATACCTATTAAGGTGATACAGAGACCAGACAAAAATGTCGCCAAATGTTTACCAAGTTTGGTGACTTTTGGCGATTTCTCGTCAAATTTGGCGACAAAAATTAGTCGCCAAAACTGTTACCAGCTTTGCGATATCTCACCAAATTAGCGAGATAACAATTTACTCAATGTTAAATAGACTTGCCCCTGTGTTCTTACTTTTCCGGCAAGCTTCGCTCCTTTAGAATTTCATGTTACGTTATACAAAAGAAATACAGACACATGTCATTTCACAAAAATTAGGCATTTACGTTCAAAATTCGTTGCAATATAAATTTACGTATTATTAATTGTATTACATATTTACATATTACGTTACGTTTTATTTTTATATCATGCGGATTTACAAATTTGCCCCCAGACGGAAAAGTGGCTAGCGACTTTGACTGCCGTACCGAAGGTCTCGGAAAAACGCAATTGGTGTAACATCAGACATCAAAAAAGCATTTTTACAAATCCAGTTTGAACCCAGAGGATAGGGAATATTTTAAATTTCTGTGGTGGAAGGATGTATCAAGATGAGAAGAAATAATCACTATCCGACATTGTAGAGTGGTATTTAGTGCTTCTCCTAGTTCCTTTTTACTAGAAGCAACTATGGTTTACCATCTGGAGAACGCTCCGGATGAAACAAGGCAAGCAGCTTGTCGACTCAAATAATCCTTTTATGTGGACAACTACACAGTCCAGTCACAGTAATGTGACCACCACGTACTTTCCATGTCAGAGTTAAATAACCAATCACAGAAGGCAGGTGGCAGCACAGTGCAGTTGAGCGTATATAAAGGGTGTGTGAGGGCTTCGGAAAACATTTCAATCGTTGGCGTAATGCAGAAACGAAGCGATTTATCCGACTTCCAAAAGGGCATGATCATTGGCTTTCGGGCCAAGGGTGGAAGCATTTCCGAAACGGCTGAGTTTGTGAACTGTTCGCGTGCCGCCGTGATAAAAGTGTACCGTGCATGGCAAAATGGGACTGTCCAAAATCAGCGACGTGGCAAATGTGGTGCACCACGGGCCATAGATGACAGAGGCGAACGACGGTTGCGGAGATGCGTTCGGGCAGATAGACGGGCTACCGTTGAGCAACTGACCACCAAAATGAACCAAGGGGCTACCAAAAGTGTCTCCCAAAGTACTATTCAGCGAACATTGCTGCGTCTGGGCCTCCGAAGCAGACGCCTGGTTCGTGCACCTATGCTGACTGCTGTTCATCGACGGCGAAGGCTAGAATTTGCACGCCAGTACAGCAGCTGGACGTCCACTGAGTGGCGACAGGTTGCGTTTTCGGATGAATCGCGTTTTATGCTCCATCGGACAGATGGACGTTGGCGTATAAGGCGTGAAACCTCTGAAAGGAACCACCCTGCAACCATTGCCGGAACGGTCCAAGCTGGAGGCGGGAGCATTATGGTCTGGGGAATGTTTTCCTGGCATTCTCTAGGTTCACTGATCATTGTGGAAGGCACAATGGATCAATACAAGTACGCATCTGTCCTTGCGGACCATGTTCACCCCTACATGCGCATTGTTTTTCCTCAGGATGATGGCATCTTCCAGCAGGACAATGCGAGGTGCCATACAGCTGCCAGTGTACGTGCGTGGTTCGAAGAGCACCAGGATGAGTTTACCGTCCTCCCCTGGCCAGCAAACTCACCTGACTTAAACCCAATCGAGCATCTGTGGGACCATCTCGATCGAGTTGTTCGCGCCATGGATCCTCAACCGCGTAATCTAGCGCAGCTGGCCACGGCATTAAAGTCGGCATGGCTCAACATCCCAGAGAACACCTTCAGGGACCTATGTGACTCTCTTCCTGCACGTCTCGCAGCAGTCCGCTCTGCGAAAGGTGGTTATGCTGGCTTTTGACAGATGGTCACATTAATGTGACTGGACTGTGTATATTACGAGTTTAGAAACCAAAGAAGAAGCAGAAAAATTTACTTCTGAAGCTAAGGAGCTGATATCTTCAGCACAATACGAACTACGAGGCTGGGTTACTTCTGAAGAAGTTGTAGAAGAGACACGTGACAAATTCATTTCAATTCTAGGTCTCTCTTGGGACGTGATCGTGAGACGCCATTTCGACCCTTCTTATCTTCGTACGACTTTAATTAGCCGAGATATTAATTAAAAACTTTGAAATCGCTAAGTTTCGCCCTCATTTTTCTCAGTGGCAACAGTCTCGCATGCTGGAGATACAAAATCTGCTTTATTTCGAAAAGCGTTGCCATTGCTCGCTTTCAAATCGTAGAGTTTTTTAATAAAAAATATTTAAGATTTACAAATATGAAATAAAAATAGCATTGCCAAGCATTTAATATATTAATCCGGATTCCAAAAATTCGTGGGAAACCATTTCGACTATTCGCATTTTTGTACGACTTTAATCAGCCGAGATATTAATTAAAAACTCTGAAAACAACAATTTTTTCACTCATTTTTCCGAGTGGCAACAGTCTGGCGCGCTGCAGATAAAAATCTGCTTTATTTAAAAAAAATGTTGCCACTGTTCGCTTTCAAATCGCAGAGTTTATTAATAAAAAATTTCTAAGTTTTGCAAAATATGAAATAATAAAATATACATATATATGAATCTGAAAGCTTCCAGATTTCACATAGCGCCTAAAGGTGCAGTTTTATAACATTTTGTGTGTTAGTTTTATTTATTAAATATCATGTTCTTCGTACTTAAACCATAAAATTCAGTTCAACAGTAATATCGCAAAATAATTTTGAGCATATCTTTAGAATTTCCGATACACAATCTCACGCGCTGGAGATTTAAAACTTTTTTTCCATGCAGTTTTTCCATTGCTCGCTTTTAAATAGGTGAGTTCTTTAAACAAAAATTCGTTAAAGTTCTACAAACTATGAAAATAGATAGTAAAACAAATTCTAAATTTAGGATTCCAGATGCCCATATTCGGGTGGAACGTTATGCGAAATTGGATGGCTCTAGGTAACGTTGTTTTATCACAGTGCGATAAACATACATACATTTATGCAGTTTCTTCATTATATAATTTCTTTAAATATAATAGAGAGCTCTAATATTTGGAGGCAACAATTTGAAAAGTGAACAGACATTTATAGTGAATCAACGCAAAATGCCGAAACGAAATTAATAATCCCTCTGGGCAAATTACCCCTTTAGACTAAAAATAGCATTGCGAAATTTTAAACATATTATTATTATATAACGTTATGTTATGACGTTGTAGAGAGCCCGCGATTGCGTGTGATGTCATCGTATATCCGAAATTTTTCATTAATGTCAGCATTATAAATAAATAGCTGTTGTTGGCAACTTTTTTGTTTCAGGTTAGTGTAACTGATACGATATATTAATGCCACGTTATTTCCTTTATTGATATTGAGAAAATGTTGTTGTGCATATTAAGCAGAAGTGCCAAAAGTTTTTGTTTCCTGCTTTGGAAATGAAAAAATGATTTATGAATTGATTGTTGCTTAGAAAGAATGATCTGATTTCATTCATACTGAAATGTTTTTATACATTTGCTTTTCAGGGGTACATAGAACTTATAATTTTGCTTTGGCAGCAACCCGCTAGTAATATTTATTGATAGTTCAACTAACAATTGGGGACATAAACAAATTTCTGCTGCTTGAATGCTGATAAATCAGTTTTAGCTCTCTTAGTTACAGACCCAAAATTAAAGACTAAGTAGCTAGTTTTTAGCTAAAACGCCTTCTCACGTGATTGCAAATGTAAAACTACCTCACCAACAATCAAAGCTGTATGTAAGTAAAGCGTCGGCACTCCCATACTATAACATGACGCCAAATTGCAGCGCCAATCCACTGCAGTGGTGGCGATGTAAACTAAATCTCTTCCCCTCCTCCTTTCCCCTGCAGTGACGTCATAGAGGTTGGAAGTAACATGCAGAGGCCGCAATGAGTTTTGACAGGATTGGATGTAAATACTATTTTGCAATTGCGTCGTAATTATATATATAAATGTATATATTTTTTATTTTTACAGTATTTCAGAGTCCAGTATTTCAGAGTATATCAGAGTTTTACAGTATTTCAGAGTGTACGAAAAGAATACATTTTTAAGCAAAGTTTATTGTTATTAACATTAAAATTATGCATTATTTCTTCTCCACTTACAGAGCTTCTACCTAAAATACTTTCTCAAATATGACACGATTTTTTTAGCTTCTGAGGCAACTTTTAAATGAAAAAAATCTAAGTCAATTTGTAATTAATGCTCAATTCGGTCCATTTCAAATGAGCGCTCTTTTTATTTTAATAGTGAAATACATTAAATAGTACATAACTTTCTCTGAATATTTCTGAAAGGGAATAAAAAAAGATTTTTTAAAATATTATTTAAAACTTGTACCTGCGTTATTATAAAATATAGGGGAATAATTCTTTTAATTATCAGATTTTTTTACCTTTAATTTCAACAATACATATCCTAAAACTCTTCTTTATTACTTCCTTAAGTACGCATCGTCTCAAGGAAACGTGTAGAAATGTATTCCATCAGATTTCGACGAAATCTTACTCTTGCAATCCTTAATCCGCAGTATCGATACGCCATTAGAGAAAATTTAAAAAAAAATTGGTTCTGAAAAGAGCCTTTTGTAATTAAAAAGTACAAAATTAATAAGTTATAAATAACACAACCAAAGCACGTTAGAAGCTAACAAGATTTCGGTAGAATCAAACAAACAACCAAATCAAAACAACCAATGACTGAAAAGAAAAGGAGCATGCGCAGTTTTACTGATTGTGTTTCCACATCGCCACCGCTACGAGCGCTGCGGTCGTTACGAAGCGCAATTTCTCCCATTGAAGTGTCGACGCTTTACTTACATACAGCTTTGACCAACAATCAGCACAGTAGTGCAATAGGAATAATCTAAATTACTACGCTTTAGGTCTACATTACCAGAGCTCTCACTCTCAACTTAGATACTCTATCGTTATTCAAACTTGTTGAGTGATTTGGTTTGTCGAAGTAGTAAACGTGAAAAATTAGCAATGCCCTCGCTTAGATTCGAACTCCAGACCTTCCAGCTGCTAGTCAGACGTACTTCCAGTTGTACTTTGAAGGCACGAGGTGCGGATGAAGGTATATATATCTTACAAACTTATTAAATTAGCATTTTCTGGTGGCGTAAATGGCACAATAGAAATGCAGGAAAGATTCAACATGAGAAATAAGATGTTTATAAAGTAAACATTATCTATGTTTACTTTATAAACAATATCTATTTGAGCAGTACTGCGATATGCTACCCGTTGTACTGCTCAAATAGATATTTATTAAATAGATATTTATTAAATAGCTAACAATTTAAGCAGCTAAACTTATATTGCTTATAACTATATTTTAAATAACTAACTACCATTACTGCTGGTAGGTAGGTAGTTAGACCTTAAATTAGTTAGTTATTATATCAAATAAGTTAATTGGTAGTTAGTTAGTAATACGTTAGTTAATTAGTGTTTTAAATAATAAGTTGGTATATCTTAAATAACTACCATTATTGCTTGTAGCTAACTTGCTGTATTAATAATATGGAAGTTCTACCATTTTAATTATACTTCCCAATTTATAGACAAAATTAACTTATCACCGAAATAAAAATAAATAAATGAATAATTTCCATGTTAAATTATTTGCATGAAACAAAAAAAAAAACTCTAAGCGAAGAAATGCAGGCATTCTTATAATAAAACGAGGGAAAATACGTAAAGCTGCTTTTTTTAACTGAATCTTATTTCTGATTGAGCGTACCATGAAAGCTAGAATCCGGGTGTCGGGCTTGTCTTTTCCTGCCATAAACCACGCAACAGAACGTTCGGGTAAATGGATTTTAAGTACCTTATTTCCTAAAAAATGCCGTTATATAAATAACATAATGATGATGTCGTATGATGGGATAACATCTGTGGCATAAAATTTAATGTTTGTTGCTTAAACGCATAACCCATTGGCGGTTCTAACAAATGCAGATTTAAACGGCAGGGTTGTTGAAATTTTAGCATTGCGAAAACTTCCAAAGAGAAGTTTGGTGAGACCTTTTTAGAATTTCTCTAAGTCAGGAAACTAAAGAAATCTGCAATGTCCTCCCTGGCATTACAATGCTCTCCGCCGCGCGCATAGGAAAAGTTCGCCCGTATGATTGGACATGCTTTCCAATGACGTTATTCTATCTATGCTTGGGAACACCTTAGCGTGATGACGTTTAGGTGGAATTCTTAAGGTTTTATTTTCTTTCAATAACGAGCATGAGTGACTGATACTGATGTGTGAAAATTATCGTTTTTTTTTATAATAATGCCAGTCAAAAAACATTTACTCGGAAAATTCTACAGATGGCCTTCCTGTTTCATGGAATAAAAAATATATATAATCCTCCAAAGTTGTTAATATCAAAAGCAATATAAATATTTAGATAATATGCACTGCTCGACATTGAAAATGCAACACCAAGAAGGAGTGGTCAGAAATTTATGCAAATTTTAGAGTAGACGCACGTCACTGAGTTATGTGAATGATGAGAAATGCGCAGCTCTCCGACGCACGTGAAGTAAGATATAAGGGAAAGAACGTGCAGAATGGGCAATATTCGTGTCGTTATTTCTGCCAGACGAATTATCGAAGAAAGTTGGTTTTTGTCCCGGAGGATACGTGTAATAGGACAGAATGCAAGGCCGCCGTCAACGAAGGCACTTCCAGCAGATAGACGATTTTACGAGGGATATGGTGATCGGACTGAGAAGGGCGGGTTGGTCCTTACGTCAAATCGCAGCTGATACCACACGGTGTATCGGCTATGGCGAACATGGTTGCAACAAGGGAATATGGGAAGAAGGAGGGGTGCAAGTGCAGCCAGAATGACGTCAGCACGCGTGGATCGACGCATCCTCCGACAAGCTGTGGCGGTCCCGCATGTCACTTGTACCGCGATTCCGCAGCATGTGAAAGATACCCTGGATGTTCCCGTGTCGACGAGAACCAATTCCCGTCGATTGGTTGAACGTGGCCTGCACTCACAGCATCCGTTAAGAAGACTGCCATAGACCCCCCAGCATAGACGCCAACGTTTAGAATGGTGCCCGACTGGAGCGATGTGGATGACAGAATGGCGGAAAGTCGTGTTCTCAGATGAGTCACACTTATCCAGTGATAGTCGCCGCATACGTGTGTGGCGTCGACATGGAGACAGATCTAATCCGGCAGTAACTGTGGAACGCCCCACCGCACGATTACGTGGCGTAATGTTTTGGGGCGCTATTGCCTACGATTCCAGGTCACCTGTAGTTCGTGTTCAGGGCACTATGACGGCCTAACGATGCTTGGATAATGTACTGTGGCCCGTGGCAATCAGGAGCTGCCTAATGCAATTTATCAGCAGGATAACGCCCGACCACAGAGTGCTCGCATCTGCCAATATGCTCTGTAAGGTATACAGATGCTTCCCCGGCCACCGTACTCTCCTGACCCGTCACCAGTCGAACATGTGTGGGATGTGATTGGACGCCGTTTGCAGACTCTGTCGCTGCCTCATTCAGAAGACGAACTGTGGCAATTGGTTGAAAAGGAATAGAGAGCCATTCCTCAGGACACCATCCGCACTCTTATTGACTCTATGCCTAGACGTGTTTCTTCGTGCATCGCTGTCCTCGGTGGTCCTATGTATCTGCACGTATCTGTATGTAACTGCAAGTATATGTGACCTAAAGTTAAGCAGTGTAGGTAAAATTAAGTAATATGTGAAGCAGGCGTGTCTGATTATGTATGTATAAAAATAATGTAATGTAAGGCACATGTAATAATGGCACATGTAACTGTACATGCAAACTGTATTTATATGCAGTCTAAAAGTAATGTCGGTATACTTATTGAAATGTACAGCTAAAATCTGTAACTGTACACAAAAGTAATCACACGCAATGTAAGTTTAATGTAATTCAGGTAATGCATATGCATTGTATGTCGGAAATGAGAGGTAAAGTCAGTATGTAACTCTGTAAATCATGTTATCCATAGAATATGTTAACCAGCAAACATGAATGTAATACTAAATATAAGCAGCCCTTGTATGGCCATGTAATTGCTCTTTTGAAAGATTCAAGGTTAAACTCTAGATATTGGTGGACGTGGCGCTACAACAATTAACCGACGGTAAAGGGGTGGTGCCCACGTCCCCCGTCGCATCCTACTGAGCCGACGCAGTTCTCCCTCTGCATTCTGACTATCATTTTGAAATAAAGATCACTTATTGCTGCTTACTGTCTCAGTCTTTTTTCCAAACTTCATCACATTCTGACCACTCCTTCTTGGTGTTGCATTTTCAATGTCGAGCAGTGTACATAGCTGAGTAGTGCAAAAATCGAAATACGCTGGATTACACGACGATCTCGACCCAATTGTAAAGGCATCGTCTAGTCATAAGTGCGTTATTATCGTAACGTTATTGCATTTTATTGTTTTCACATTGCAGAAAATAACATTTGCGTCTGTATATGTTATTTCCATGTTATTGTCTAGACATTTTTTCGCATTTCCCTTTATAGTCTATTACCTTAAATGAAAGGAAACAGTGCATTTATTGTTCTCGCTGACTTGAATACAAAAGTATAAAAAAAGGAAACCTCCTTCTCTGCTAAATACTTTTCTTATGCAAAGATACAAAACTCGTTACTGCATGCCTTCGTGGTGTACTTATAGGCATACTCGACGAGCTTCCAGCTTCAAAATAACGAAATGACCCTACAAGTGTCGCCCGAACAGCGGCTCATTAAAAGCGGAAGTATATAAGGTATTTTCTCTTTCCTTTTCCTCGTGCCTTCGGGGTGTAATTCTAAGAATATTCGAGAAGTCCAGGGTTCGACTCTCGGCAAGGGCATTGTTCATTTTTTCACGTCTCTTTCTTCAAAATAACCAGTGACCTTACAAAACAATAAAATATGGAAAATATTCAACACCTAATATCAAAATAATAAAATAATAAATTTAAATAGTAGCAAATTCAGACATATGTGTCTCTGATTTTCTGTTCCAAATCTGTAGTTATTTTCTTCCAAAAATAAAATTTACTTTTTCACACAGACTACAAGTATGGGGAATTCACCCTGTATTATGTTAGCTCCCAACATTTCTGCTCAGTTTTGGAAAACTGATTTGTCTCCTGCTTTCGGCGATTGCATTTCCACAAAATGGATACATAGTAAGCATGAAATAATAAATTAATGATCACACCGCCTTTAATATGAACTTTTTTAAATTAAGAATACATGTGTTAAAAATGTCTGGACCCAATTTTAATACACATTTACAGAGTTAACATATTGGAAGGAATAATACTTTTTGTGTAGAGAAGACTATTACCGTATACTAAATTTATCATGCTAAAGTGCCGTAAGAAATGCACCGAAGAGCCATTACATTATGACTACCGTATTAATAACATGTAGGACCACCTTTACCCTTCAAAATTGTCAGCACCGGGCGTGGCGTTAATTCCACAAGAATACATGTATTAAAAATACATGAATTAAAAATACATTAAAAATACATAAATTAAGAAATTAATAATCATTAAAAATACTTACCGGCCTCAATAAAAATGTGTTAATGGTCACAATATGGCGATATTATGGAAAAAATAATGGAAATTTTTAATGAAAATTTAAATACAAATAAATGATATTATAATAAATTTGAAAGAAAAATAAGAATAGAACGTTTTTTCTTATATTTAGTTTTTTTTTGGGGGCGGGGAACGGGTTTGGGGCGATTGGCGCCGTTTCTTGTGGTCAAAGGGATTTTCCGTAAGTAGCGTAAATTTATGTATATCTTTGAAAAGTTTAAATAAAAACTTTAATTTTTTGCCAGTATGCCTAGAAATACATCTACTTTAAGACGCCATTAAGAGTTTTACAAGTTATAACTAAAATAATTTTGGAAATTTTATAAAAATTACTAAATGTTAATTTTAAAAACAAATCTGAGAATAGCTGCGAATTTTATTTGGATTGAAACTAAATTTCGAATTGTGGAAGAAGGAATTAAGTAAGCGTAATTAAAAAAAAAGATTTCTATAAATATATAGCAAATTGAATTAGCATTGAGAAGCTAAAGTTTTGAGAGCTAATTTTTTAAAACCTCCTCGTGCGATTTTTACGGAACTTGGCATTTTTGCGTAATTTGAGTCACAGAGATGAAATATGGAAAAAATACATATGTCATTTCAGAAAAAATCCGGTTTTGTGTCAGAATCTCTATATTTAAACGATATCATGTACAAATATATATCCTAAGTTCGCGCTTTCGAAACATGGAAAAACATTTCGTCAATCGGTCTAGTAGAACGGAATATATAGAAAGTGTTTTAGCCCAAAGGGGCGTTAGACCCAAACTGCAATTAGTCTTAAAACGGTATTTTGCGTGGTTTCACTTACTGCATTGATTTATTTTTCAAACTGTTGCTACCAAATGTTATTGCCATGAATAATATTTAAAGAAACTAAATAATGAAAAATCTGCATGAATGTTTCTGTGATTGTGAAAATCAACGGTACCTAGAGCCATCAAAGTTTGAACAGCATACTCCTTCAACCGAACAGGGGCATTTGGAAGCCCGAATTTTGAATTTCGAATCTGTTTTATTACCTATTTCATATTTTGCAAAACTATAACGAATTTTTTATTAACAAACTCAACAATTCCAAAGCGAGGAGTGGCAACACTGTACGAAAAAAAAACATTTTTATCTCCAACATGCGGGACTGTGTACCGCAAATTCTAAAGATATGCTATTTAGCTTGTAGGGATTTATATTTATTTTAAATAACCAGTTAAATTTAATTTTAAGTTACTTTCCTATAAGCCTTCATTCCCCTAATTGTCAGTGCCAGAATATTTAAATTTGGTAGCGCGCGTAAAGAATGCAAATTCTACCAGTGGGAGAAAAAGTTTAAATATCGATCTTCTAGTAAGTAAAGTTAGTGAGAGTCTGGGAAATTTCTGTGCACGGTTTTACGCAAACTTCGGCTTAGTAGTTATTGCCAGTTAGACGTAGCTTACTAGCTATTATCTTGCTGCTACTACACTCATCTACGCGCTTTAGGATACAGGATTGTATGAGCCCTATAGTTTAATTCTACTGCTTGTGAATATCTCCAATTTTGAGTTTTGATTCTACTGTTTCAGTTACTGCCCAAGTAGAGGCGTAGTATGTTAGCGTCGAGTGCATTGTAAATAATTTAAAGAGTTTAATAAAGATTAGTTGTAACCCTTCTTCGGTGCAATCACTATTTTTCCAGATTCTACACAACAAATAGACAGTAGAACCTTACAAGCTGTTTCTAAATACACTGCCCTCCAAACGTTAAGGAACAGCACGTTTTTCAAAGCTCACCATTACAAAAATGTCAGTAACGTTTAAATTCACAATTCATATGCATGACAGTAACGAAGTTTAAGAAAGTATATGCAAAAACCAAAGCTCCCACTTTTATTTTATAGAAATGAATACTTACACAGGAGTTGGAGAAAAAATGCAGACATTGTAATTTTTGTTCATGAGTGTTGATATTCAGTTCTTCTTACAGTTTCCTGGATAATATCCAGGAGAATCTATCAATGTCCAGGAGAAGTCATTTGCTACATTCGTTGAGGCGGCTGGCAATCGGATGGATGGAAATGGAGATGTCACAAGCTGGTGCGGCTAGACGTCTCAGTGTCGCTCGTAGTGACGTCCACCTACTATGGAATCAGTTTGAATCCGAGGATTCTTTGTCTAGAAGACATGTTCTAGGCAGACCTACAGTTAAAACCCCTGCGGAAGACCGCTGTTTAGCTCTTTCGGTCCGAAGGAGAAGTAACATAACTGTGCCTCAGCTCATGGCAGATCATTTAGTGGCAAAAGGAAGAAGAATCTCACCTACTACAGCGTACAGACGCCTGCACAATACAGGTCTGTATGCAAGACGACCAGTTGTTTGAGTCCCCTTGACCCGAGGACGTAGAGGTGCCCTTTTAGGTTGGACAAGAGAACACGTCTCCTGGCAGTCAACAATGGGCGTCTGTTCACTTCGCAGACGACTCTAGGTTCACATTGGAGAGTGATTCAGGTCGTCAGCTGATCTAGAGGGAACAACGCACCGGACACAATCAATCCCACATTGTGGAAAGACACAGTTACAGTGGTGGTGGAATAAAGGTTTGGGCTGGGATCTCTCTCGGTGGTCACACTGACCTGCATGTGTTCCATGGAGAAACTTTGGCGATGTAAGATATCGAGACGAGATCCTTGATCAGCATGTCCTCCCATATGCCGCTGCTTTTGATCCCGGATTTTTTCTGGTGGACGAAATGCGCGACCGCACTCCGCTCGGCTTGCTGCAGAATATCTTGAGAGTCACGGTATAGAGCAGATCGAATGGCCAGTTCAATTCCCAGACCTGAATCTGATAGAGCATCTTTGGGACTACTTTGGGAGACAGGTTGCTGCTTTAAGGCCTCCTCCAACGTCGTTAGATGAGCTTGAACAAGGATTACTCCGTGTCTAGTCGTTGATTCCCATTTCACTGGCCGACAACTTAATTGACAGCATGGAACGTCGCTGCCGCCAATATATGCAGCTAGGGGTGGACACATTCCTTATTAGAATCCATTTTTGTAATGTTACCACCCCCATGTTTCATCAAAAAACTTTGGCATACTGTTTCTCCATGACTGGATTTCTCTACCAAGAGTGTACTTTTTTGTTGTAATTCATGTTTATTTTGAATTTTAGGAACATTCCTTCTGGCATTCATTAAAGAACTATTTAGTGAACATGTTCTGGGAATTTCCTGTTTCCATGTTGCTTCGTTTTTAAATAAGACAGGAAAAAATGCTGCCCTTTAACTTTTGAAAGGCAGTGCGTTTTGTGATACTGCTGTTGAACTGCATTTTATGGCTTATGTGCGAACAATCTTTTATTTAATCAATAAAGGTAGCACACAAAAACCTTAGAAAAACGCCCTTCTGGGGCGTAATGTAAAATCTGAAAGCATTAAGATTTTTTTTTTCGTGCAAGGTGTATATTCCTGTCTTCTGAGTAACTAGAAAAAATAAGCGTATTCATTTGACGAAATACATTAAGACCAGTATTTCCAGTTCAATAATAGATGGTAATACTAATTGACATTAGATACTAGATAACGAGAGATAGTATTGTTTGACCACATCCAAACTGTTCACAGAAAAGAAGGAAATAAAAATAAATAAATAGAAAAAAAATCTCAAACGTTTCAGATTTTAAATTACGTCCAAAGAGGCTTTGCCTTTAACGTTCTGTGTGTTACCTTTATTTATTAAATATCATGTTCTTCGCACTTAAACTATAAAATTCAGTTCAACAGCAATGTCGCAAAATAATTTTAAAATGAGCATATCTTTAGAATTTCCAATACACAATTTCACGCTCTGGAGATAAAAAGGTTTTTTTCCTCTTAGAGTGTTGCCATTGCTCGCTTTTAAATCGTTTGAGATTGTAAAACTTTAACAAATTTTTAGTGAACAAAATAAGAAATAGATTATAAAACAAATTCCAAATTCGGCCTTCCAGATGCGTCTATTCGGGTGGAAACGTACGTTATTCAAAATTCGATGGTTCTAGGTACCGTTGTTTTATCACATGTGGAGAAATATATATACATTTATGCAGATTCTTCGTTACTTAATTTCTTTAAATATAATACAGGGCTATAAGATTTGGTGGCAACAGTTTGAAAATTAATTCAGACTTTTAATGTTTCCGACTCAATATCGCCAAGCGAAAACAACAGTCCTTCGGGGACTAAAGCCCCTTTGGACTAAAAATATCAGCTTTCTATGACAGGATAGAGTATTTTAGAAAGCTACAGTAAAGCTATTGAACTATAATTTTCCACATACCTTTTTCTTTTAATTCCGTTTCTCAGCTCAGAGAATTCAACATCAAATGTTATATTTATTGGATCGAAATTCGACAGCTCGGATGTCTTTGAAGTCTGTCAAATTAAAAGAGATTTCTCTTGCAACCAATAACTTCCTTCTATATTCCATATGAATTCCAGGACGAATATTTCAAAAAAAGAAACGAAAAAGTATAGAAAAGTGGAAGGTATTTTTTTCTGCTTACTTCCTTTCTTGAAAGATGATATACCTCGTGCATTTTTTATTCGGTATTGCATGATGTCAATCAAAATTCGATCTTATGACTTTGGTGAAGAATTACAGAGTCTTTTCTTTCTCCTAATATATAAGTACCCCGTCGGTTATTTCCTAAATAAAGTCCGTTTCAATATCCGAACATCGATTATTTGAGGGATAAAATATCGGAAATCTTTAAAAATTTCTTTCAATTAAGATTCTGGAAAGGCCGGAAGATCTTAGTACAGAATGCGAACACAGTATAACTAATTCTGCGTATCATTCCAATTGCTACTATTCTATAATTTAGTAATTTTCATTCACTATTCTTAGCAGTTCAGTCAGAATTTTTTTTTTTAATTTCAATTGAAATCTGGAAACTTCAGCTTGTACTTTAATACCTCAAGGAGTTTCGAAGTTTTTAAACATCATTTCAAGATCATTTAAAAATTTTAAAAATACGTATCTTAAGATTGCACATTTTTTAACCTGGTCTTTTTAAGCAGGTTATAGTTTAACACCTAAAACATTTTTAACCTAAGCAGTTGCGATAGGCTTACTATTTTAATAATTAGTACCCAGAAATTAAAGGTACGGATCATTATAACGTATTTGTCCTGCCTTCTTTTCATGCCTTCGTGGTGTAGTGGTCAGCACGCTAGGCGCGTATTCGAGAGGTCCGTGGTTCGGGTCCTGGTAAGGGTATTGCTCATTTTTTCACATCTTCTGTTTCCAAATAACAGATTGACCAAATAACCTTATAAGGTATTTCTCCCGCCTTCTTCGCATGCCTTCGTGGTGTAGCGGTCTGCATGCTCGACGCGTAACCGAGAGGTCCGTGGTTCGATTCCCGGCGAAGGCGTTGCTCATTTTTCATCTCACCTGATTCCAAAATATCCTAATGTCTCTACAACTGGCGCCCGAACTAAAAAGGTGGTAAATGATGATTCTCCACCACCGGGATTTGGCGATTGGGTCCCCAAAACCCCGGTCGCCCTTTAAAAGGAGGAGTATATAAGGTATTTCTCCCGCCTTCTTCGCATGCCTTCGTGGTGTAGTGGTCTGCATGCTCGACGCGTAACCGAGAGGTCCGTGGTTCGATTCCCGGCGAAGGCGTTGCTCATTTTTCATCACTCCTTTCAAATTAATCTAATGTCTCTACAACCTAACAAGTGGCGTCGGAATAAAAAAAAGGGTGGTGGATAATGATTCTTCACCACTAGGATTTGACGATTGGGTCCCCTAACCCCCAGTCGCCCTTTAGAAATGGGAGTGTATATGGTATTTGCTCTGCCTTCGTGGTTTAGTGGTCAGCACGCTCGGCGCGTATTCGAGAGGACCGTGGTTCGAGTCCCTGCCAGAACATTGCTTATTCTTAACATCTAATGCTTCCAAATAACATAATAACTCTACAACATAAAGAAGAAATATTTAAAATGAGCTGTTGTAAGCTGAAAAGCAAAATAGGATAAAAAAATTGCTGTGATATTATTTCATTTTAAGTTAACATCACGTGGAGATCTACGCTCTTATTTAGTAAGAAAAAATTGAATTATTCAAGCCTTAAATGTGTACTGAATCGCTTGTGCTTGGGGCTGGTAGCAAATATTGCTGTTAAATGGCAATACGTTTTACTTTGCCAGGAAGAAATGCTATATGCTACCCGAAAACGGCAAAATATTTCAAAAGAGTCTTTTTTTTTCTGAGCTGTTTAAGAGGTAAATCCGCTAGGATTATTATATGAAAAAATTAACGCTTATAGAAATAAAAGTTTTTTCGTCCCTTTTTTCTGATAAATATAATTTGGCATTAAAAAGAAATAATGTCTGAAAGGAAATTTCTACCTAATTAAAACAAAATATAAATGAGTATAAAGCAATATTGAAGAACTAGCAGAAGTATCCGATGCCAGTTAAATCAGATTAAGAATAATTTATCTAACAACAAAAAGAACGATACCGCTGTAATCCTTCTCTAACAACGATGCAAAAAATACGATTCATAGTCATACATTTTTCAGTCTCATGCGATTCGGAAACCACGTAAAAAATTTCGATGGAAAAAAGGCTAATTCTCTCTCATTATATCAGATACAATGCCACACAGTTTTTAATAATTTTCGTTTAATTAAATGGCCGTAAAAGCTCAAGTTCCATCCAATATTTCATGTATATTCAATTTTAGTCGATTAAATGTGGCAAAACATTTATCACAATTGATTAGAATTTAATGTCACAAACAAAGAAACAAACACACAAACAAACAATCTTCTTCATACGTATAGATTTTGTAAAATTTACAAATTTTTGATTAACAAACTCTACGATTTGAAAGCGAGCAGTAGCAACACTTTTCGAAAGCATTTTTATCTCCAAAGCGCGACACTGTTGCCACTCAGAAAAATGAGTGCGAAAATTAGCGCTTCCAGAGTTTTAAATTAATATTTCAGCTGATTAAAGTCGTACGAAGAGGGAAATAGCCGAAATGGCTTCCCACAAAATTTTGGAATCGGGAATAGTGTATTTAATGTTTGGCAGTGCTATTTTTATTTCATCGTAAAACTTAGAAATTTTTTATTAAGAAACGCTAGGATTTGAAAGCGAGCTGTGGCAACAACTTTCGAAATAAAGCACAATTTCGTCTCCAGCTTGCGAGGCTGTTGCCACTCGGAAAAATGACGGCGAAAATTATCCTTTTTCCAAGTTTTTAATTAATGTTTCTCATTTTAGCTACTTCTTTTTTTGGAAAAAAGTAAACATCGACCTCTTCCAGGAGCAAGAAAAGAATTGTAGAAAGTTTGGTGATGATAACTATAGTAGTGACTGAGTTATTAGCGAACAAACACACACAGACACACACAGACACAGACACACACACACAGACACACACACAGAGACACACACACAGACACACACACACAGAGACTTTCTTCTTAATATATATATACAGATACGTGGTTTATTTAAATTAATTACTTCTGAAGCATAAAAATTCATAAATCCAAAAAAAAAATTAAATATCCGAATTCATCCGTCAGCCAGTTCGGATAATCAAAGCAATACTTAGGGCTTAATTTTCGGTTTATAGAGACATTCATGAAACTGTATTTCTTGTTTCCGTATAGCTGCTTACGGCACAGCAAAAGAGTGCTATCTGCTTAAAGGAGGATTATCTTCGTGGAGGTTTTTCTTCGTGGAGGTTTTTCTATCTTCGTGGAGGGAAAACTCCCTCATATCCTTGTTACACATGAGGAAAACAACGAAAATGCCCATGCAGTCAGTTCGTTCACCGGGATTCGAACCCTGAACACTGAGCTGGAAATGAACAGCGACGTTATTCCTTGGTCGCTTGTGCGATTATATTCCAGGCGCCTGAACAGCAAACTAGAATAGAAGAAGTAATAGTTGTATGGGCATTTTCGGGGGGTTTTCCATGTGAAATGTAAACGATGAAAGTTTGGTCTAAGAAGATCCAGCAAAGCGATAACTTAGTTTTTGAATTCTTTCACATAATTAGTTTGTAATATCTTCTTATCACGCTTTCTGTGTGACAGCTGAACTAAGTGCAAGAAACAGACAGGAGAAGGGTTAAAAGAACCCTTTATTAAACTCTTTAAAAATTCACAATGCGTCGACTTGACTTTAACAGACTACGCCTCGCTCGAGCGGTAACTCAACTAACAAGAATTAAACTTAAAATTCAAAGATATTAACACAACGGTAGACGTGCAAGGTGCAGATAATCCCAGGGTATTCCCCAGGGTGCAGATAATCCTGTTACCTAAAACCGCGTCGAAGTCTCGTGGCCAGGAAAGTAATAGCAGTTACGCCATTCTAACCAGCAATAAATGCAGAAGCAGAAGCTCACGCTACAAAGGTACAGTGCTTGTCCACTTTTTCTAACTTTCCCTTCTAAAGCTCAGTATTTAAACCCTTTCTCCTAATGGTAGAATTTGCATTCCTTCGCGCGCGCTACCAAATTTACATATTCTGGCACTGACAATTTAGGGAAATGCAGGCATATAGGAAAGAAAATATAAACTTAACCGGTTAATGAAAATAAATATAAATCCCTACAAGTTACTTAGTAAAATTCGGAGATATTTGCAATTAAATGTGAACTGAAGGATGGAATTAGGATTTATGAAGAATGGCATATGCCGATAATGAAAAACCGCATCAGAATAAAGAAAATTACTTAAGAACAAAATATGACTATGCTACTGCAAGAAGGAAGATAAACGTCCTTCGAAAATATTCCATTCCAACAAAGAAAATTTATTCTCAAAGAAACCAAAAGAAACATCCGAAAAAATTTCATTCCTTCGAAATTCAAATAAATGTTTTCCAAATCAGGCTTCACAGAATATATATATATATATATATGCTGCTAAAACGTTTATGCATATATTATGAATTATTGTTGCTCATACATATATGAATCATCTAAAAAAATCTTGGCATTCGAATAATAAAGTAAACAAATAAATGTATGATATGTTACCAAGAGGATTTTGAGAACAAATGTCATATATTCCCCAGCTCAGTACAAGACAGTTTCACATGCGTCACAAATGCAACAATATATTATATTACGTATAGTGCAAATAATTTTAGTGTAGTGGTGTACATATATGATTGTTTTACAGACATAAAAGCCAGAACATTCCACCGAATTTCTTCATATTACAATGAAGTCTATTTAATAATTGGTTACAAGAGACGACTTTCTAGAAGCGTTTTATGAATGAGAGGGGGAGGGAAAAGAAAACATTTAAAGAATATCTGGAAGCCGAAAGATTTTAAAAACTCGAATTGATAGCTAATATAAAAGTATGCAATGTTCTAAATTCACAGCGTTTTCAATAGTCCATTTTTAAATATCTGAAATAGCAAAAAAAAGTGTTTTCAGTTCCCAAAAGGATTTTATGAGTTAAAATATTCATTATAGACATCAACTTTATCTGCAGCCCATCTGGATGACATCAGGAGTGCTAATTTTCTAGGAAATCTATTACCAAGAATATTAGCCACCATTAAATCTACTATATTTGCAGCAGGGTCAAGGGTTAACTAAGCTGATTGAGGGATACTGCTTAAACATGTGTATTTAATTACATGGGCATAAAAATTTTGAGGCGAAACATTGGGATCATGTGTTGCTGCAAGTGAACACTACCTCATAAATTTGTAGATGAATTAGCTTATGTTGCGGATAAAGATTAGATGTGAGGAGATGTGGAAAATGAGCAATGTCCTCTCCAGGACTCGAACCTGGACTTCTCGAATACGCGCCGAGTGTGCTAACTGTTACACCACGAAGTCATGTGGAAAGGAGGGAGAAAATACCTTGTAGGGATTTTAAATGACCAGTTTAATTTAATTTTAAGTTCTTTCCTATAAGCCTTCATTCCCTTAATTGCCATTGCTAGAATATTTAAATTTGGTAGCGAGCGGGAATTAATGCAAATTCTACCAGTGGGAGGAAAGGTTTAAGGGGTGTTGGAAGCCAAAAATCATTAAAAAATATTGATTTGGGATTTTTGCATTTTCAAATTCTCTACACTTTTAGCTTTCTAAAAATACTATACTTTAATCTCTATGAAAATTAGAACTGTAAAATATCTAGTTTTATTTTATCATCGAATGCTTTGATAAATGAGGAATTTTTCATAAAAACGCGTTTTTCTCCAAACGTGATTTTTTTTATACTCGATGTACCTTTCCTCAGGAACTACTTCTCCCAGGTACCTAAAATTTTTGTGGCTTATTTATTACTAGCCGCTCCGCGGCCAGCCTTCGTCTGGCTTTTAAGTGTACCGGAAAAATGCCTAAAGAGCACACCAAACATTAAATTTGAAAACTGCACAGAATTTTACTCTGCATAATAATTTTATCGAAAAAGAAACAAAGAACAACGTTAAAAAAATTCAGTTAAAAATGCATTACATATAAAAAGCATACAATGAAATAAGCAATATCCCTTAATACAAATATTAATCATCCTAATAAATAAATTAACCAACTTCCTGCTGCTTTCTCTAGACAAACGTCCAGTATCCAAGAGAAAAATTAAATTTAAAAACAGCACAGAATTATCGCCCTCATTTTTCCGTGCTGATATCAGCAACAATGGCTG
>KK120658.1:446202-489510 GCA_000611955.2 Stegodyphus mimosarum | reverse complement strand
TCAGCACGCTCGACGCGTATTCGAGAGGTCCGTGGTTCGAGTCCCGGCGAGGGCATTGCTCATTTTTTCCCATCTCCTGCTTCCAAATAACCTAATGACTGTACAAGCTTATTTCGAAGCAGGAGACATGAAGAAATGAGAAATTCCCTGGCCGGGACTCGAACCTCGGACCTATCGAATACGCGCTGAGTGTGCTGACCGTTATTACACCATGAAGTCATAGTACGAAAGCGGGAGAAATATCTCATAAACTAACTAACAACTGAACTGAGACGCTCTTTCTTCGGCTTTGAATAGTTTTTAACCGGCCGCGCGAGAACTTTCTACTAAGTTCTGCTTCTCGCGAGTTCTGGAAAGCAAAAAGAGAATGTAATTACAGTTACAGCTAACATAGTAGTCAATTACATTTATTCAGTTTCGATACAAATTCCCGAGATAAACCTTTACTCAGTGTTAAATGCATGTGCTTCTGTATTTTTACATTTTCCGTTTAGCTTTCTCTTGAAATTTGTCTCAAGCTGCATTGCACGAGGAAATACAACAATTTTGAACTATGATTCTACTAAAATTAGCTATCTAAGTACAAAATTCGTATAACAATAATGTAATTTTAGAAGATAAAAACGGAAGTGATTTAGAAGGTGAGGATAATAAGGAAATCGATGGCGATATTCGAAACGAAACAAAACTAAGAAACAGTTTTGGTGGCACGGTGAGATAACTTCCTTTCCAAAGGGCTAATAATAGAATTATGAGTGGTACCACTGCGAACGAGTCGAATGTATTTCAGAATTTTAATATCAGTGTTACTATTGAAGACATCAAATCTTTTGTTTCTCAATCTCACTGCTGAAGTCACGAAACTGTCAATAGTTGGGTTGAAAGTTTCGATGATTCTGCTGCCATTCTTCAATTAAATGATTTACACAAACTGATTTTCTACAAGTAAAGAAATTACAAATAAATAAAAATTAATGTACAAGTAAAGCTGACTCAAAAAATTCTGTTAACCAAAGATAACGTAACGTAACCGATAGTCGACGAAAAACTCCTGAGAATCAACGCAATACGACATGTTTCAACTGCGGTGGAAGCGCTCATATTTCCAAAAATGTGTTTATAAAGATAAGGGCATCTGGTGTTTTAAATGTAAGGAATTTGGGCACCTAAGTTTCGAATGCTCAAAAACAAATTCGAAACCAGAAGCAGCAACAGTAAATATTTGATGTAATTTCGAAGTTAAGCAAAGAAATGAAAATCAATTATGTATATGTAACCGCGTTAATAGACACAGGAAGTCAAACTACTTTGTTATATAAATCTATTTTTGATAAATTAAATGTCTAAAGGCTAGTGCCCGTAAGCTCAGCGCTCAGTGGTTTCGTTAAATGTCAAGTAAAACTCCTAGGTTTCTTCTTGGTGTTGTTTTGTTCTTGGTGTTGTCACATGAAACAATGGTTTCCAGAGCCTACTCCGAATAGAGGTGCACTTCTATTCTAGGTTTCTTTAAAGGTAATAATGAAATTATTGATTTCCAGTTTACTGCAGATATTTATGTTGTGGACAATAATGCGATGACACACGAGGCCATTTAGGCTTAAACGTATTATTAAAAGGTGACACGCCAATAGACGAAAATAGGGCTACCATAAAAAATAAGTCGCAGAGAGTAGAGAAATTAAATATTACATCTATTCTACTTGTTGACTTAGCTAGTAACGAAAACGGAATAACCTTTGCACCCAGTGTTCCAAACTACTTTAAGCAGACTGTACAGCAGTTGGTTTCGAATTATGTGCCACGTAGAACCAAATCTACTGACGTACAGTTAAACATTTGCGCTAAAAATAACGAACCAGTATCGTATCAACCGCGTAGATTACCGCTCTCGGAAAAGAAAATTGTGGAAACCCAAATATCCAAGTGGTTAAAGTCTGAGTTATAGCACATAGTTCTTCGGAATATTCCAGCCCATTGGTCATCGTTAGAAAATAAGTTGGAACACCAAGAGTGCGGGTTGATTATCGTCGCTAAACCCGTGTAGGCTAGATCTCATATTCCCCTTACTGAGCATATCCTAGACTGCTTTCAAGGGGCACGTGTTTTCTGCAATATTGATCTCAAAAATGTCTTTTCGTCACATGGACGTCAAAAAGGAATACACGTCGTTTGTTACGCATCAAGGACAGTAACAGTTTTTGAGTGTCATTTGGTTTCTGTAATTCACCAGCTGTATTCTCTAGATTCATTAATACCATTTTCCGACCTTTAGTTAACGATGGCGTAGTTTCGCAGTGTATGGACAATATCATCATTTTCTCCACCTTATACGAAGATGAAATCGGGAGGCCGAATCAAGTCTTAAACCTATCAAGTGAATACGGATTAGAAATAAAGTTTAAAAAACCCCAGTTCTTAAAGAACCGAGTTGATCTTTCATAGAAGACTGTAAACTTTTCTCATCCACTTTGAAGACGCAAGCCGTTCTAAATTTCTCTGAACCATCTAATTTAAAGTAGATCCAAAGTTTTCTCGGGCTGACGGGCCACCGGGATGTCGCATCTGCGAGGCGGTTCACCATCTACGGCAGTACGTATTCAACCTAGCATTGGACCCGAAAGTCCAACACCTCCCTCTTGTCATCATGATGCGACTGGGAAATATATAGGCAAATACTAGGCACCTCGATGTAGGTACAAGACCACTTGGAATTTCAAAAACTTTAAATTAAAAACTTTTCTAGGCTTCCACGCCGCTCAGTGGCGCGCAACACAGAAAAAGAAGGCGAACCTCTCTCCCCGAGTTTCCCCAATGTTTTTTCCCAGACGAATCTGACCATCGGTAATGATCCTTCCGCAGGTTCACTTAGGTTCACCTTGTTACGAATTTTTCTTCCTCTAAATGATCAAGTTTGGTAATCTTTCCGGCATGCCGACGCGACTCGAAAGCCGCTTCGAGAAGCAGTCCAAAGACCTCACAAAATCATTCAATAAATTTCATTCCTAAGTACTCTGTAATTAATTTTCACTCCACTTAGCGATCTGCTAAAAAAGGCTAATAAGATCGAATTCAGTGAAGAACAAATGACCACATGTACTCGTTTGAAGTCAGCGTTAGCTGAGACGTCTGTACTCGCAATTTATAACTCTCATTACCGAGGTACACACAGACGCCAGCCTAGAAGATAACGGGGCGATTCTAATGCAGAAATCCACAGGTAACACCACATCCCACTTATTTTATGAGTAAGAAAACCTCCGACGCAGAGAAAAAGTATTCAAGTTAATAGTTTAAGGTCCTTGCGATCGTAGAAGCACTCAAAATGTTTTTGTCTAGCTTTTGGGAATGTCATTTAAGACGGTGAACGGACTATTCAGCATTTCAGCGGGCGATGGAAAAACGAAATTTAGCCACGAGTGTCGCTCTTTCGGTTCTGTTATTACAGGAATTCTATTATGATACAGAGCATCGTGCAGGTGTCAGAATGCCGCATGTCAATGCCTCGAGTAGAGCTCTTATAAATCTGCTGTCGTGTTTCTGTTGAAAACGTCTTACCCAAATTAAGTCTTGCCCAAGAAATGGAAACTATTAAGCTGGGTGACTGTAGCGTAGATTGCTTCGTATGTCGCTTGTAGGTGGAGAGGAGTGGTGCCTGCTAGGATGTTGAGTGCTGCGTTTGAAGTTGTGTGAAATCCTCTTGTGATGTTACGGGTAAATTGTCTTTGGATGGTGATGAGGATCCTCTTTTTCCGAGGATTTAGTCCCCAGTTGGTGGCGTGCATTCTGCGGAGATTTTGGATGATGTGGTGTGCCTTTTTCCCCTTCCTATTACTACACTGACCTACTGAGTAACTTCGGACCTGATTTATTATACAACTTTATTGGCGGTAGAGACCGTTGGAACTTCCGACCTGATTTATTATACAACTTTATTGACGATAGAGACCATTGGAAAGCATGCCGTCGTACCGTGATAGACGTACCGGAAAGTATGCAGACTGACGTCATAAAATATGCCCTCGAAAAAGGAGGGATTGGTATCAAGCATACAGAGAAACACCTGGAGGAATACTATTTTATTCACAAACTCCGGCAGAAGGTAGAAAATGTTATCGCCAGTTGCGTTCATTGCATCCTAATAAATCGCAAAGCAGGGGAAAAAAAAGAAGGATTTTTACATCCGCGATTCAAGAAAGACGTTCCGTTTCACACATATCACATACACCACTTGGGTCCTATGGAGTGTGCCCATAAAAACCACAAGCATATATTATTAGTGGTCTACGCGTTTAGTAAATTTACTTGGATTTACAAAAGAAAAATCTACGACCTCAGCCGAGGTGATAGCCAAGTTAGAGAATCAGAAAGCCATTTTTGGAAGTCCTTGTTAGATCATTTCTGACAGAAGAATGGCTTACTTCCAGTGAGTTTTCGGACTACTGTGCTAAAGAAGATATCAAACATCTTTTAATCACCAGTTTGCGGCCTTTTCCGATGACACAGATTGTCCTTCAGCTTCATTAGACAGACTTGTATCATCCATAAGCAAATGGGCGTTGTTTATCGATTGCAAAATTTTCAAATAAATCAAATTGGGTACTTACGTAAAAACCTGTCGACCATTTTTGCCTGTTAAAGAAAAGACGCCAAACTACGCGGTTTTTCGCCAAAAATAGAAAAGTCTTCTTCAAACACGCTGGGTTGGATGTAACCTTGATTACACGTGTTAGTTATTATTCTTGAGTAAAGACTTTCCGAAAAACAAAATATTAAAATTTGGAACCTGCCTACTACAGGTACAGGTAAAAGTGTGGGGAGCACCTGTACTTCATAGATCAAACAGATGTTGCTCCCTAACACTAACCAATCTAGAGAACTCCTCCGATGGGGCCGCATGAGGGGTATGGATAGAATTTGGTATAAAGTCAGTCATGCAAGCCAGATGCCCCAATCAAAGTTCGAGAACAAGCCGAGGCCGCCCGGCCCAGCCCCCACCCACTCATCTACTTCAACAGATGGAACTGAGTCTTGGATATTACTGGATGGTGATTGCCTTACTTACCTTTGGGATCCGAAGGCTAATTTATTGAAAATTTTATGTTACAGATACATTTACAATTACAATATTATTAAATTAAAACATACAATCATAAGAATTTCTTTTAGACTAATGAGTAACATAAGCATGATGATTTAACAAATTGAATGTATAGTGGTATTGACTTACAGTGGCTAATTGGTGAATAGTATTAAATAGTTATGGAAGATTGGTGTATTGAGCCTTAAAGCTCATAAAGTTTATAGAGTTCATCTCAGTTCATAGGCTCTGTGGTGTTTGGAATGTTTTTTGTTGTGGCGTGTTGTATTCTGGTTTCTGTTCCGAGCCTTTAAAGTTCATAATTACTCTATAAAGTTCATAGTTCATAGGCTCTAGTGGTACTGGTAAGTTGTATTTATCACCTAGTCATTGCTTTGTCTGTTATTTGAAGGTGCAGGGGGGTGACGAAGCATAGGTCTAGGCCAAGAGTGTTGAGTTTGGTATGAAGTTTGTAGAAGGTTTTGTGGAGATGCTTGAGCTTGACAATCATCCTTTTGTAGGCAATGGTAATTGTTAAGGGGCTACGGATGTGTAGTTCTTGAGTTAGTGGATAGGAGAAGGTGTAATGGTCTGCGTCGCCTGTATCTTCGTAGATGCACATGTTTGTTGATGCGAGGTTTCTTTTGTGGAAGTATGAAGAGTAGGGTCCGTGTTCGGGGATGAAGCATGTGATCGATGATTGGGTACTCTTAGTTTCTGTGTTGCATGTTTGCCCCCCGGGGGTTGACTCAGGAGAATTCCTAAGAAGTACTGGCTAGATCTGTACGTAGGCAGTCTCAATCACGGGGGCACATAAGTTGACTTCATAGGACTAGAGCCCTAGTTAATTCTAAGGTTGGTTCGGGCTTGACAGGGACCTTACTGGTATTGTCATGTCCGTTCCCCTGCCTGTGATGGAGCTATATGGTTGGACTACGCTGGTTGTCTGAGGAGAAACGCTCCTATTGGTGGAGTCGGGTGATGCCGCATGACGTATAACTTTCCGACTTCGTTTAACTGACATTGATTTTCTTCGACTTAGTGGGGCTCGTCGGTTTCACCGGTTGAATCGTGGCCCCGAGGATTACCTCTGGGGGCCATGATGATATTTTATGTAGGGCGATCCTTGAGAACGCCAGGTAATAGTGTCCTCGTTTTCCGTGTTACTTACTGTGTTGCATGTTGGGAAGAATTCATATGTACGACCACCTGTTGTGGTGTTGCTCTATTCGTACTGCCATTGTTGGTGTATTTGTTGTTTGATTTGGTTCTTGAGATATCAGATTGGAAGTTTTACGTGGATGAGTTCCGTTTCTTGGTTGATGGCTGCTTCTCTTTCAAGGTTGTCTGCGATGTCATTACCCCTGTTTTGATTGGGCCCCTTGATCCATTCTATAGTTGTTTTTATAGAATGGTGCAGGGATTGTGATTTAGTCTGGAATGCTATTGAGGATTTATTAGTTGGATCACGTAAGGCGAGGAGAGCTGATTGGCTGTCTGTTTTAATGACAAGATTTTTATGATTGTATTCATTGGCCAGGGCTATTGCAGTTTTAATTGCGGCTAATTCTGCCTGGAAGACACTGTTGTTATTTTATAGGAAGCCTTTCCATTTTATTTCTGAGTTTACTTGCTGTTGTTGGGGGATGTTGGGGAATTTGACACCACAGCCGACTTTGCCTTCTATTTTTTATCCATCTGTGAAGGCGATTGTCTGTTTGTTGTTAGGTTGAAAACTGACGTTGTTAATAGGGATGAATATGATCTTTGTATGTGGAGATGCCGGACGGTAGTTATAAGGTAGGGGTCTGGTCTCGTAGTCACTGGGATCGTATGTTGTTCCTTCATGGATGATTGGAGTTCGGAGCTGATGACTATAGCGTAGATGGCTTCATATGTGGCGTGTAGGTGGAGAGGAGTGGTGCTTGTTGGGATGTCGAGTGCTGCTTTTGAAGTTGTGTGAAATCCTCTTGTAATGTTAAGGATAAATTGTCTTTGGGTGGTGGTGACGATCCTCTTTTTCCTTTCCGTCATTGAGGTTGCCCACACGGCAGCTCCGTAGGTGACAATTTTGGTGATGACAATCTAGAGAACGATTTTTGTGATGAGAGGATTTAATCCCCAGTTGGTGCCTTGCATTCTGAGGAGATTTTGGCTGATGTGGTGTGTCTTTTTCACCTGCTTACTACAGAAGAGCGTGCTGTTGAGCTGCTAAGATACTATGTATGGAATCTTACCGGCACCCCAAAAAATGTGTTAATGGCCTCCATATGGCGCTTTTTTTAAAAACTGAGAAGGAATGGCGTTGCAAAGTTAAGACTTGTGCGAAGCGAGTGTCAATTAGAAAGAGAACGTGGTTACGCCGTCTCTAATGGTCGAAGGGATTTCCCGTAAGTAGCTCAAATTGTTAAAAATACACTCACGTTTGTGAAAATTGCAACACCAAGAAGGAATCGTCATAATTGAATGCAATTTAATACACAGTTGAGTGGTAGTGGTACAAATAAATGATTAAATGTTCAAAGCAAACAAACAAGAACAAGAGATCAGAATCAGTATTTTGTGTGGCCACCACGCGCCGCAATAAGTGCTGCTACACGACGTGGCATGGAGTCAAACAAAGTTTGAATGTCTGACTGAGGAAGAGCATTCCATATCGTTTGTACGCGTACCCAAAGTTCGTCTGCAGACGCAACAGGACGAGGATCACGAGCAAGACGCCGACCAATGACATCCCACACATGTTCAATTGGCGACATATCCGGGGAGCACGCAGGCCAAGGAAGAAGCTGTACCTGCTGCGCTGCAAAGAAGGATTTAACAATCCGAGCAGTATGAGGGCGGGCATTGTCCTGTTGAAATACAGCGCCTGGCAAGCTTTGAAGGAAGGGAACAGCTTCGGGCTGTAGAACTTCACGGATATACCGGTTGCTGTTCAGATTGCCCACAATTCGTAGCAATTGAGATCGTCTATGATATGCTATGGCGCCCCAGACCATAACTCCGGGTGTTCGTCCACTGTGGCGTTCGATAATGCACTCCGGAAGGTGGCGTTCACCGGCATAGCGTCTGACACGAATGCGGCCATCATGGTACCACAAATTAAAGCGGGATTCGTCAGAAAACACGACATGCTGCCAATCAGCACGCCAGTCTCTATGCTGATTGGCCCATTGTAGCCGCAGGCGGCGATGGTCGTGCGTTAGGGGGATCCTGTATAAAGGAGTCCGTGCGCGCAGTCCACACTGCAGCAGACGTCTACGAATTGATGAAGCACACAATGAAACACCTGTAGCTATTGACCACAGTGCTGCCAATTGTCTAGAGGAAGCTGTACGGTCCGTCCGCGCCATGCGGACCAGGTGTCTATCATCGCGAGCTGACGTCACATTTCGGGGTCCACTCCCGGATTTCCGAGTTGTCCGACACTCGTCCGTCCACTGCTTCCAAACGCGCATCACTGTGCTGCTGTTACGCTGCACACGAGAGGCTACTGCACGATACGACAATCCAGCTTCACGAAGGCCGATGATTCTCCCTCGTTCAAACTCTGTAAGTTGTTCAAATCTCGCTCTCTTTCGTCGACGAGGCATAAGTACAGATTGAGTTAACGTTTACCACTAGCAGATAACCACCGATAACCATACACGCCTCGCTACAGCCGTCTATTTATTCGGATCCACCAGCCGTTCAGAGGGCGCTGCTCAGCATACGCATGCGCTACGGATTTGCAATTCTAATCATTTGCATATCATGCGCTACTTTGCATTTCCTGAAAATTTCAGCTCACTCGCGTAAGTCCTTCATGGTGTTGCAATTTTCACAAACGTGAGTGTATATTGTTTGAGATTCAAGGAAATGACGTTTTTTGGAAATTACAAATTACTGATGAATATTGTATTCTCGTTATTTTTTTGCAGTCCGGTCTTGTAATATCCCGACTTTTTCTGTGCTTTCCTGTACTGTCCTGTCCTTGGCATAAATTGAAAAAGGTGAGCTAACAGAAAATTTCAAATTTCTGTCTATGTTTCTCAGTAAATTTTAAAAAATTCAGTTGTTCGCTATAATTTCACTTCTAGAATCGAAATATGGAAAAATACCGTATGCCGATCAGTAAATGTCATCTTTTGTCAAAACACAGAATTTGACATTTAAGGAAATCACGGTTTTAGAGATTACTGAGCAATATTTGAGCGTCGTCCCGTCGGGTCCCATCCCATCCCCTCCTCCCCTCCCATGCCATCACAGGCGCTAATTAAAAAAAGCTGGCTTACAAATTTTTTAAATTCCCAGTGACTTTTTCAGTAAATTTTTAAAAAATTAAAATTTTTCCATAATTTTACTCGTAGAATCGAAATATGGAAAAATAACGGTATGCTGCTTTAGAAAAAATTTCGATTTTGTGTCAAAATGCATAATTTAAGATTCTAGAAAATCCCGATTGTTAGATTATCAATTACTGATCAATATTTTTTGTAGTTATATTTCGTAGCCTTGTCCAAAGCCTTTCCTATACTTGATGCAAATTAAAAAAGGTGAGCTAACAGAAATTTTTTAGATTTTCGACAAGTTTCTCCGCAAATTTTATAAAATTCAATATTTCTCCATAATTTGACTGTTAGAATCGAAATATGGAAAAAGATCGGAATGCCTTTTCAGTTCAATTTTGTGTCAAAATACATAATTTAAGCAAATTACGATTCTTAGAGATATAAATTACAGATCAAAATTTGAGTAGTTCTGTCCCATCCCGTCCTGTCCCGTCCCATCCTTCGCGCAAGTTGAAAAATGTTGTCTATCAAGAATTTTTTAATTTTCCGGCAGGTTTCACAGCAAATTTTAAAAAATTTAATCGTAGAATCGAAATACAGAAAGATACCGGTATGCTGTTTCAGAGGACTCTGATTTGGGATATCGAAATACATTATTTGAGATTCAACTAAATCTCGACTGTTAAAGATTATCTATTGGATTATCAGATCATTATTTGAGTGTAGTCCTGGCCTACGCTGTCCTATCCTGTCCAGTTCTGTCCTGTCCTGTTCCTTTCCGTCCCGTCCTGTTGAAAAATTTTGGCTAGCAAAACTTCTTTTAATTTTCCGGTAAGTTTTTCAGCAGACTTTAAAAAATTTAATATTTCGGCATAATTTGACTGGTAGAGGCGACATATAGAAACATATCGATACGCTGTTTCAGAAAAAGTCCGATTTTGTGTCAAAATACATTATTTGAGATTCAAGAAAGTCACGCTTGTTAGATAATCAATTACTGATCAATATTTTTTGTCGTTATAATTTTGTAGACTTCTCCTGGTCTTACCTGTCCTTGGCGCAAATTGAAAAAAGTGGGCTAACAGAAATTTTTTAATTCTTCGGTATGTTTCTCAGCAAATTTTATAAAATTCAATATTTCGCCATAATTTTACAAGTACAATCGAAATATGGAAAAATATCGGTATGTCTTTTCTGTACAATTTTGTGCCAAAAGACATAATTTGAGATTTAAGGAAATCACGATTCTTAGATTATCAATTACAGGTTAATATTTGAGGGTAGTCCTGTCCTCTACTATCCTGCCTTATCCTACCCTACCTTACCCTATCCTATTCTTGGCGCAAGCTGCAAAAAGTTGGTTAACATATTTTTTTTAATTTTCCGGTAAGTTTATTTCTGTAAATTATAAAAAATTTAATATTTCGCCGTAATTCGTAGAATTGAAAATAGAAAAATATCGGTATGCTGTTTCAAAAAAAAAAGTCCGATTTTGTGTCAAACTAAATTATTTGAGATTCAAGGAAATCAGGATTGTTAGATTATCAACTACTGATCAATATTTTTTTAGCCCTGTCCTGTCCTTGCCGCAAATTAGAAATGTTGGATAACGGATTTTTTTTTTATTTTTACATAAGCTTCTCATCAAATTTTATAAAAGTCAATATTTCTCCATAGTTTGTCTGGTAGAATCGAAATTTGGAAAAATATCGGTATTCTTTTTCAGAAAAAGTCTGATTTTGTGTCAAAAGACATTATTTGAGATTTAAGAAAATCATAATTATTAGCTTATCAATCACTGATAAATATTTTTTTTAGTTATATTTCGTAGCCTTTTGCGCATATTGAAAAAATTGGGCTCACAGAAATTTTCTAATTTTCCGGTAAGTTTTTCAGCAAATTTAGAAAAATGTAATACGCTGCTGGCCACCGTAAATGCAACACCCTGGAGGAAGCATGCAAATAGCATGAAATTCACAACGTGCATTAGCGGAGGTGAGATATGCAAATGAGTAGAATTTCAGCGCAGACGCACATCCCGCGCGCCTGTAGCGCCACTTCATAGCGCTATTTAAGGCACTACCGTTTCTTTAAACAGCCAGACTTCAGGCTTTCCACTGTATTAGGACTTTACACTTTGAATGTCTGGGAAGTATTGCCTTGGCAATAGATACCCAGAACAACACAGCAGTATCGCAGTAAACAGCCAGAGCTACATCTCCGAGGTGTTGCAGCCAGTTGTCCTTCCTTACCTTCAGGGCTTGCCCAGAGCCATATTTCAACAGGAAAATGCACGATCACACGTGGCACGCATTGCCCAAGGGTTCTTCGTCAATCGCCATATTGAATTGCTTCCCTGGCTGGCTCGCTCTCCGAATCTTTCCCCGATAGAAAACATGTCGTCCATGGTTGTTAAGTGATTGACCCAGATTACATCCCAAACTGCCACACCAGATCAACTTTGGCAAAGTGTGGAAGCTGCTTGGTCTGCTGTACCCCAAGAACACATCCAAAATTTTCTTTGAATCGATGCCGAGGCGTGTGGCAGCGGTGATCTCCAACAATGGCGGCTACTCTGACTACTGATTCTCGAAGGAACCACACTTCACAGAAGTCTATAAATTTAATCATTTGATACTTGGTCAGCATGTTAGCTACTAAATAAATTTTGTTTGATATCTCTTGTCTTTCTTGGTGTTGCAATTTGGGTGGCCATCAGTGTATTTAACCATAATTTGACTCGTAGAATCGAAATATAGAAAAATATCTGCATGCTTTCCCATAGCACAGAATATCCTCAGGATGTACTATTTGAGTCTCGATATCCCAGGCCATACTAAGGTTATCTTGTGTATGTTGATTTTTAGATGTCCTGAGGACATCATAATTTGGCATCCTGAGGATGTCGGGATTAAGTCTGTATGTCCCAATATACACTGGTGTGCAAAAATTAAGGACGAAGTCGAAAAATTAGCATATCAGCTGAACGAAGAGGCAGAGCGGACAGAAAGACCAATCAGGAGATTAAGTAAGGAGATGTACGGTAGCACATGCGCAGATATGCAGGCAGACGTAATGGGGGAGTGTCTGAGTAGTATAAAGCATGTTGTCGGTGTAAAATCAGTATATCTGACAGAGAGATTGCACGCCGTATAGCAGTTAAAATCACACCGAGTTGCTGCCTCAGCGAGAAATGGCGAATAATCAATCTGTTAGACGACATCTGGATGCTTTTACCCGAGGTCGAATCACTGGGAAGTTGGAGGAAAGCCGCAGTGTGACAAGTGTGGCTGCAGAGTTCGGAATTGCTCACAGCATCGTTTCACGACTTTGGAAACAATTTCAAACTACAGGAACAGCTATCCGGGGGTTTAGTAGTGGTCGTCCACGAGGAACCACACCCGCAGATGACCGGTATATTGCCTTACAGGCCAGAAGAAACAGGCGGCAGACAGCGGGAGAAATTGCTAGACACACGACGCAGGCAACTGGACGACCGATATCGCGTTTTACCGTGGCCAGAAGACAGCACGGTGGTGGTCTGTTTGCACGACGCCCTGTACGGTGTGTACCTCTAACGCCTGCCCATCGGAGAAGGCGTTCTCTGTGGTGCCGGGAACACCGGAATTGGAGAGACAATGAATGGGGACGAGTACTCTTTACAGATGAGAGCAGATTTAGTCTGAGTTGCGATTCTAGACACATACACATCTGGACAGAGCGGGGAACACGCAATAACCCCTTCAACATCATCAAAAGGGACTGTTTTGGAGGTCGCGGTGTTCTCGTTCGAGCAGACATAATGCTTGGTAGCCGGACCGACCTTCATATCTCCCAAGGAGGTTCGTCACCTGGGACTGCTATTGTAACGAGGTTCTTCTTCCTTACATGCGTCTTTTCACAAGGGCTATGGGTCCTCAGTTCCTCTTCATGGACGACAACGCTCCACCTCATCGCACAGTTACTGTCGAAGAGCTGTTGGAGAGTGAAGATATTGAACACATGGATTGGTCGGCAAGGTCTCTGGATCTAAATCCCGTCAAGCATGTACGGAACTTACTAGGGAGACCCGTGGCAGCACGTAACTTATCGCCAGTAACGATTCCGAAACTGCGATTGGTGCTACAAGAGGAACGAGCAGCAGTGTCTCAACAGCTCATTAACAACCACATATCCAGGATGCACAAATGATGTGAAACCTGCCTAGCAGTCAGGGGAGATCATATCCCCTATTAAAGACCGGATGTTTCTTGCTGGACACCCATCACAGGGATGTTTCGGCCTTCAGTCGCATTGCGCTCCATGCTACTTTTTCAATAAAGCTTCTTTTTATCCCTCTGATTTCTCTTTTAGTAAGTGTTGCTTACATTACTCATGTCCTTACGTATTGGGGATCTTATGGTATTAAATGTGTTGATTTGGAAAGCTTTTGTACAAAGTTATATTGAAAAAACCGTCTCGTCCTTAATTTTTGCACACCAGTGTATGTGAGAATGTCCTGAAATTCTCAGGCGATTTTCAGGTTATGAAGTTCAGATTGATTTTCAGGCTATGAAATTCTCAGGTTGATTCTCAGGCATCCTGAGAACTTCACCAATTTCACATCCCGAGAATATTCATACTGCAACTTCCGGAATATTCATACTGTATCTTATTACGGTTGTCAAACAGAGGATATTTGTTCTCAAGTTTACCAGTTTTAGCTTTTGTACATTGGATATCTGAAAGCAGCCACATTATTTAATTTTCATGTACATTTTACTAAGCGTTGTTTCTAAATGTTTCTTTAACCACTATTTTTTGTTACCTTTTTAAAAATTTATTTAGGCATGGGAAAGATATTTTCAATGGATTAGCAGTTTCTAAAATATTATTAATTTCTAAGTAACACATCCTTTTTTTAAAAAAAAATGTTTAAATGACATGTATAATTACTTGCAGATTACAAACATTATGATAAATATGGGCAAAACTAGAAAAAGTAAAGACTTTCTCCCCCCTACTTGCAGGGCGGAAAATGCTTTTCAATCGCGTTGGCTGTTATTGTTACATTCGTACGATAATTTCGCAGTAACGAGAATTCTCTCTGATGTCTATCTACGATTCTAGAAGTTTTGGTCTTCTATAAAGATGGTCGTCTTAGAGAAACAATGCTTAATATCAATATTTATTTATATTCTCAGAAATAGTGGTCACTTTCAGAAGTGTTCGTTTGAGAGGCGATATTCTACATATTTATTTACTAATACTCTCAGATTCCAAAATGTGTTTATATTCTCAGAAATAGTGGACAGAAGATGGTCGTCACATACCAGCAACGTTTTACATTTTAATGAAAATAAATTCAGCATTATTTAACTAAATTCTGTAGAAATATATTCTTTCACGCCATTGCACATCCTATTCGAGCAAACTGTTAGTTTCTCGTATTCTTCCGCCAAATCGCTGAAGGTCTGATTTGCAACGAAAACCAAAATGGCTATGCCATGCCGATTAGTTTTTCTATGGGTATTTTTTTTGTATAAAATGTAAGTTTAGTTGTAATACTTGTATGTTTATTTTTTTTTTTTTTGCTTTTTGAATTTGTATTGTTTATGCCATTATTTACACATTCAGATTCATGTTATTTATATCATTTTGACAATTAAATGTCTTAGCAATCTTCAGCTTTACGAGTTGTTACCGTTCTGTCATGAATTATGTGTTTTCATATATCTGATTTGCTCTGCTATCCAAGTGTTTATTAACAAGTGAAATATAGTGCCAATATTATTTTGTGTATTTCTTTTACAACCAAGATCTTGCAAATGACCTACTTTTCAAGCTGATAACAGGGTGCAAAATGTAATCTAATAGTTAAAATTTACTATAATAGATGCCAAATTTAGTAACATAGCATAACATAACATAACAATGATGGCACTTCGTTGTTATAAAAAGAAGGAAAAGAGCTTAGGCAATGTTGCCCATTACTCTTCCGTCATTTGAACATTCACAACAAAGACTTTAAATGGTTATTCCCGTGTAAGGTAAATAGTAAATAAGTAGATAAGATACCAAACTGCCACCAAATATATAGTATTAGTAAAAGATCCCATCTCTAAGTTCAAGGGGTCGGTTAAATCGCTAAAACATCCCAACTGGGTGAAGAGCCGATTCAATCCTTCCCAACGCCAGCTCTTGACCAAACAAGGGTGCAATGGTTAGTCTGAAAAATAAATTAAATAAGGAGAGACAGAGATACTTCCTTAAACCAAGTGGCTAGGTGGTGTATATAGATATGATATCAGTATTTATATTCCAAATCGCAGCTGTGAGAGGAAATTCCCTGCATAATTTCTTTTACCAAAAAAAGGACTCACGGGGCGTCTCATTGCTTGTTTCTTGTGGTTTCAAATTCATTTTACCTGTAGGTGTTTAGTACACATTAGGAACCCTATTATGCCAGGCAACCCTTTGTATAGAAGGGCTTGATCGAAGCTGTTTTTTTGAATTTGTTTCTAGGGACAGAAAACACCGGACATTGTGCCAGGAAGTGAATAGGTGTTTCCTCTTCTTGTCCACAAACCGGTCAGAGAAGAGATTCGACAAGACCATATTTGTTGAGAAGCTTGGCCAGATAAGCATGCCCGGTAACAAATTGAATTACCTGGCGTTAAATTAGTTCTACTGAGGTGTATGAGTTTATCTGGTAAGTTAAGTGTAGTGGGCACCAATTTAGAATGAGCACAGTCTGGTAGTTTAGACCATATATCATCATGTTTGTTCTTTATCTAGCTTCTTCTTTTTTGACGGTTTGATATGAAACTGGGTAAAATGGTTCTAGGCCAGACATGGCTAGTTGCGAAGCATCTTTAGCTACTTTATCGGCTAGTTCATTTCCAGCAAATTCACAATGACCTGGGACCCAACTAAACTAATGGTGTTATGGGTCTGAGTCAAGATCTTGAGTAGAGTTTAAAACATAGTTTTGTAACTTGCCACGATTAGCCAGAGCAAGGATGGCAGATCGGCTGTCAGAGATAATATATATATTCTTGTCAACCGTATTTTTAGCTAAGAGCTCCCTGGCGACCATATTGATCGCCAGAACCTCGGCTTGGAAAACAATTGTTAGTTTACCCAGGTATAGATGAAGTCTAATGAAATCTTCTCCAGATCCCTTGGTTCTTATAATAGCTCCAACTCCAGCTTCAGTGAAGTTGGATTTTGATCCATCTGTGTAGCATTCAATTGATCTTGTTGGGATTAGGTCAATTAGAGATTCTATCTCATTCTTTTGGGGGTATATAAGTTAAAAATAGTTTATCTGGAACTATTGTTTTAGTAATTGCATCCTTGGATATATAGAATATAGGGATTGTTTGAGTACAACTCAACTCTGTCCAAGTTTTATGTTTAAAATAAGGTCTGTCGTTGTTTGTAAGAATAACTGCTTCTAAGTTTTGGAAATATCTTCAATTAAAGTGTTTTTCATATTAAATCCATAGTTATTTTCGAATCCTTTAAAATATTGACTTCCGTGCGAGAGGACTATGGATAATTTAAAACTGGAAAGAACACAATTACGGCGATATTTCACAACTTCTTTGAAAGAAGTGGAAACTGTTCTAAAAGATGAAGCAGTAAGCAAGATTTATTTGATATCTGTATTTAATATTTTTAATGATAAAGCTGAAAGATTATTTCAGTTAGATGAAAACGTTAAAGTAACGTGGCTAGAAATGGAAAATTTTAATGAAGATGAATTTTCGAAGGATATGGATTTAACGGAAAGCTATCGAAATCAGTGAGTTGCTATGAAAATGAAAGTTGATTTAATGTTATCAACCACTGAAAGAAAGAACGATATTTCCAGTTTAGTAAATGAAACTAAGCGAAATTTCCGTCTTCCTAAGTTAGAATTGAAATGTTTTTATGGCAACATTAAAAATTGGCTAGGATTCTGGGGACAATTTAAAAAAATTCATGATGATGATAGCATTGATGCAGATGACAAATTTCAGTATCTTTTACAAGCAACTGAAGAAGGTCCATCGGCCAGAGATTTAGTTGCAAGTTTTCCACCATTTCGCAAAGCTATTATAATGCTATTGAACAACTGAAATCTCGTTTTGCTAAACATGAACTATTAATTCAAATTTATGTTCATTAACTTTTAAATCTAATTTTAACGCAAGTAAAAATGGCGAAACTTTTACTTTGCGAATTTTTTATGATAACTTGGAGACTCTGCTGCGAACATTACAGACTTTAGGGGTAAAGTCTGAAAAATATGCGGCAATGTTATATTCTTTAGTAGAATCAGCTCTGCCAGAAGTTCTTATCAAGGAGTGGGAACGTACACATAACCATGTAGAAAATAAAGACAAGATGAACTGATGAACATGTTAGGAAATTTTAGAATTTCTTCGTTTGGAAGTCGAAAGTGAAGATCGGTTACAACTTGCTCGATCAGGGTTTGCATATGATCAATTTGAAAATTTTAAAGCGAAAGAAAAAATTCCCACTGCAGCTTTTATAGTATCTAATGAAAAGCCAAGAGCTGAGAAAAATGGCAATCATAGTTTATTTTGCAACAAGTCGTTTCATAATACCTCAGAATCCTTTAAGGCTGCCGTGATGTCACTGGAGGCGAAAAGGGAAATATTGAAGAAAAAGGGGGCTTGTTTCACCTGTTTGAAACCAGGACACAATTCTAAGATCTGCAAAGCTCATTTAAAATGTATTATATCTAAGAATAAACACCATAGCATTATGTGTCCAAATATAAATCAATCAAAACAAGACAAACAGTCTGAATCGGATGCACAGGTTCTTTTGTCACCAAAAAATTCGCCAACATTGTTGTTAACTGTATTGGTGAAAAATCATCAATGATGATAGGTCCGGCATCTTTCGAGGATTATTTGAAACTGGAGCTCAGAGATCTTTCATACGAAAAGATATTGCGAAGAAACTAGGATTGAAACCTGTAGATCAAGAAATGATGAGTCATGGACATTTTGGGGGCAGTGAAACTAAACAAGAGTTCCACAGTGTCTACAATATTACATTACAAAGCTTGTGTTCAAATTTCTAGTACACTGTTTCAGTTTTGTACGAAAGGAAGATATGTGGTGCAATTCCAAGTGTAGAGGATCCTGATATTTATCTAATTTGAAGAAGAAAAATATACGTTTAAGTGATACTTGAGAATATGTGCTTGAGATAGGTTTATTAATAGGAGCAGATTATCTTGGCGCTTTATTGACTGGAAGAACTGAGCCCATTGATAATAATTTGGTAGCTATGAAACCCAGACTTGGATGGACGCTTCAAGGTAAACACGGAAAGTACTCAAAACCTTTGGAGAGTATTGTATGTGCTAATAATTTAGATTTGACGGAATTATGGAGCCTAGAAGTCATTGGTATAAGATGTTCTGCAGAAGTAAAATCAAGGCAGGTAACCGATGAAGAAACGGTAGATTTTTTCTGTAAAACTATTAAATAAAAGAATAGAAAATATATGAAGCATGTTTGCCATGGAAAAGTGGACGTTCAGAATTAGAAACGGATGAAGAATTAGCCACTAAAAGGTTAATGTTAACTACCGAAAATCTCATTAGATCTGGACATCCAATAGAATATTACGATGTGTTTAATGAGTGGATTCGGGATGGAATTATTGAAACTGTAGATAAAGGCGAGAAGGACGCTATTTTCCACATCTTACTGTGATAAAAACTGGTGTAACAACAACAAAAATCCTTCCGGTTTTTGATGCGTCGACGGAAGATTCCGAAGGAAATTCCTTGAATAATTGTTTAGAAAAGGGGCCACATTTATTAGAATTGGTACCCAAATTGATAATGCAATTTCGGAAAAACGCAATTGGTGTAGCATCAGACATCAAAAAAGCATTTTTACAAATCCAGTTTGAACCCAGAGGATAGGGAATATTTTAAATTTCTGTGGTGCAAGGATGTATCAAGATGAGAAGAAATAATCACTATCCGACATTGTAGAGTGGTATTTAGTGCTTCTCCTAGTTCCTTTTTACTAGAAGCAACTATGGTTTACCATCTGGAGAACGCTCCGGATGAAACAAGGCAAGCAGCTTGTCGACTCAAATAATCCTTTTATGTGGACAACTACACAGTCCAGTCACAGTAATGTGACCACCACGTACTTTCCATGTCAGAGTTAAATAACCAATCACAGAAGGCAGGTGGCAGCACAGTGCAGTTGAGCGTATATAAAGGGTGTGTGAGGGCTTCGGAAAACATTTCAATCGTTGGCGTAATGCAGAAACGAAGCGATTTATCCGACTTCCAAAAGGGCATGATCATTGGCTTTCGGGCCAAGGGTGGAAGCATTTCCGAAACGGCTGAGTTTGTGAACTGTTCGCGTGCCGCCGTGATAAAAGTGTACCGTGCATGGCAAAATGGGACTGTCCAAAATCAGCGACGTGGCAAATGTGGTGCACCACGGGCCATAGATGACAGAGGCGAACGACGGTTGCGGAGATGCGTTCGGGCAGATAGACGGGCTACCGTTGAGCAACTGACCACCAAAATGAACCAAGGGGCTACCAAAAGTGTCTCCCAAAGTACTATTCAGCGAACATTGCTGCGTCTGGGCCTCCGAAGCAGACGCCTGGTTCGTGCACCTATGCTGACTGCTGTTCATCGACGGCGAAGGCTAGAATTTGCACGCCAGTACAGCAGCTGGACGTCCACTGAGTGGCGACAGGTTGCGTTTTCGGATGAATCGCGTTTTATGCTCCATCGGACAGATGGACGTTGGCGTATAAGGCGTGAAACCTCTGAAAGGAACCACCCTGCAACCATTGCCGGAACGGTCCAAGCTGGAGGCGGGAGCATTATGGTCTGGGGAATGTTTTCCTGGCATTCTCTAGGTTCACTGATCATTGTGGAAGGCACAATGGATCAATACAAGTACGCATCTGTCCTTGCGGACCATGTTCACCCCTACATGCGCATTGTTTTTCCTCAGGATGATGGCATCTTCCAGCAGGACAATGCGAGGTGCCATACAGCTGCCAGTGTACGTGCGTGGTTCGAAGAGCACCAGGATGAGTTTACCGTCCTCCCCTGGCCAGCAAACTCACCTGACTTAAACCCAATCGAGCATCTGTGGGACCATCTCGATCGAGTTGTTCGCGCCATGGATCCTCAACCGCGTAATCTAGCGCAGCTGGCCACGGCATTAAAGTCGGCATGGCTCAACATCCCAGAGAACACCTTCAGGGACCTATGTGACTCTCTTCCTGCACGTCTCGCAGCAGTCCGCTCTGCGAAAGGTGGTTATGCTGGCTTTTGACAGATGGTCACATTAATGTGACTGGACTGTGTATATTACGAGTTTAGAAACCAAAGAAGAAGCAGAAAAATTTACTTCTGAAGCTAAGGAGCTGATATCTTCAGCACAATACGAACTACGAGGCTGGGTTACTTCTGAAGAAGTTGTAGAAGAGACACGTGACAAATTCATTTCAATTCTAGGTCTCTCTTGGGACACTGAAAGCGATGAACATTTTTGCGGCAGTATGGTTGAAATTACAGAAAAGAAGATTACTAAAAGAGTTGTGTTACCGGCTGCCCAAAGATTATTTGACCCTATTGGGATAACATGTCCCGTTTCATTGATACCTAAAGTATTGCTTCAAAACTTTTGGAAGAAGAAAATTAATTGGGACGATGTACTTCCAATAGATATATCAAATAGATTTTTAACCTGGATCAAGGAACTATCTTTACTGAAAGAATGTAAGATTCCACGGAGACTCGTCTCAGGTCCATTTGAAGACTGCCGAATAAGTCTACATTGTTTCTGTGATGCCAGTGAAGTTTCCTATGCTGCTTGTACTTTCTTACGTTCTGAATTTAATGAGAAGATTTCAGTCAAGTTAGTAACGAGTAAGTCAAGAGTGGCACCTACCAAAGAGATTACAATTCCTAGATTCCTCTTGGGATTCCCAAGATTCCTCTTGGGAGCTTTGATCGTACCAAGATTATATGGTCAAGTCGCAGACGGACTGGATTCCAAGATTCCTCTTCCCAAGATTCCTCTTGGGAGCTTTGATCATATCAAGATTATATGGTCAAGTCGTAGACGGACTGGAATTGAAAGACAATACAGTGTATTTTTGGACTGATTTAACTGTTGCTTTAACATGGATCAAAAGAGAGAGTTCTTGGAATACGTTTGTAGGAAACAGAGTCACAGAAATAAGAAAGAATACTAACCCGATGACTGGCATTTTGTGCCAGGGCATATGAACCCAGCAGATTTGCCTTCAAGATGTTGTGATGCTAAGAAGTTATTGAAAAGCAAGTGGTAGGAAGGTCCAGAATGGTTATGGAAGTCACAAGAATTTGGCCATTGAGTGAAAAATAAGTCATTGATGAAAATTTGGTCGTATCACAAGAGAGAAAAATTATGGTCAGTAATATGGAGCGTGGATCAGTTAACTTCACTGACAATTTACTCTATTTCTCGAAATATACAAAGATGCTTAGAATGCTTGCCTGGATATTTCGTTTCATTAAAAACTGCCAACGAAAAGAAAAACTTCAGACAACTGAGCTCACTTATGAAGAAGTTCAATCAGCGGAAAACTGTTTGCTAAAATTAATTCTGCAAGAAAGTTTTGTCGGAAGAAAAATGAAAATCTTGAAGAACGTGCAAACATTCAGAGACGAAAATGAGATTGTTCGACTCAGAACAAACCTTCTCTTGGGAGATGAAGAGGAAAATTTCAAGTGCCCCATATTGTTACAACCATGAGATTATTCATCGACTGGTAAGGCAAAAGCATTGTGAACTACAACATGCAGGACTTCGAACTCTGATTGCCAATTTAAGATTAACTGGATTATTTCGTTCAATAGATTAGCGAAACAAGTTAGCTCTAGTTGTATTTCATGTATTCAAAGCGAAACCAACAGAACCACCTTTAGCACCTCTTCCTAAAAACAGAATAAAGGCTGCTGCAGTTTTTGAAGTTACAGGGATTGATCTCGCAGGCCCTTTGTATTTGCGTTCTGGCGAAAAGACATGGATTGTACTTTTTACCTGTGCCATTTATAGGGCTGTCCATCTGGAATTAGTCCATTGTCTACAGAAGTTTTTATTATGGCTTTAAGAAGATTCTTTCCCGGAGAGGTAGAGTAAATATAATCTACACTGACAACGGAACAAACTTCATTGGTTCAAGCAATGCCCTAAAAATTTAGATTGGGAGAAGATCAAGTCGTTTTCCACTATCAAGAAAATCAAACGGAATTTTAACTCTCCAACAGCCGCCTGGTAGGAGCGTATGATTAGAATATTGAAAGAGATGCTAAGAAAAACTTTGGGCAGAAAGCGTCTTCACTATGAAGAGTTGGAAACTATTTTATGTGACTGCGAAGCTACAATAAACTTTAGGCCACTTACATATATTGAAGACAATTCGGAAGGTCTGAAGCCATTAACTCCCGCTTGTTTCTTACAAAGTATTCCTAGCAGTGAAACAACTGATTTAGACGAAATCGACAGTAAAAGCCTAAACATAAGATTGCGTTTTGAACAACAATTAAGGTAGGATTTAAGAATGAGATTTCAGAAGGAGTATGTAGCAATGTTGTTTCATAAAGGTAAGAGCCCGGAAGATTCTTTCAGAGTTGGGGAGGCCGTTCTCCTAGAAACTGATGGCAAAGTATCAACTGGCCTTTAGGAATCGTCATTGAAGTCTTTTCTGAAGCAGATGGCCACTCAAGAGTTGCCAGAGTGAGAACAGCTGATGGAGAGTGGTTGAAACTTCCAAAAACTTTATCCGTTAGAAGTCAACAGTTCGGAAAAGTTACCATTCATTGCCCAAGATGCTCGAAGGGATGAAAGTGCCTCTACGCCCTGCAGCTAATGATTCAGTTTCCAGTGAAGATGATGATTCATCACCCAAAGTCCCAGATTTTGTTACTAGAGCTGGTCGACGTGTTAAAATTCCCAATAGACTTGATTTATAAGTTTTGTTGCAATTTATAGGCATCCTACAAATTGAAAGTTGGGAGGATGTTTGAGTAATACCAGCTACAACTCGACTCTGTTTAAGTTTTATGTTTAAAATAAACTCTATCATTGTTTGTAAGAATAAATGCTTCTAAATTTTGGAAATATCTGCAATTCAAGTGTTTTTTCTTATTAAATCCATAGTTATTTTCGAATTCTTTAAAAGGGATCTCATTGCCGAAGTGCAGGCATATGTCAATGTGGGTTTGCGGGTGGCTTTTATCACCGAAACCTGTCCTTTGGCACCATGTGCATTTTTATTCAATGTATACGTGGCTTTAATTGCTTCTCCGCTCAAGAACATTTTCAAGGGTGGAATTTGCAGTAAAACTTCTAATGCGGCAGTAGGGGTACTGTTTAAAGCCCCAATAATGCATAGGCAAGCAAGTCTTTGCACCTTTGGCTTGTCCACCTCTGAGAAGTGGACAGGCCATTTTTCATAGTAATTTGTTTTAATTTGAGTTGAATCATCTTGTGGTTTTTGTAGCTCCGCTAGGAGTAATTTCAGGGTATTAAGTTCGATGTCGTAATCCTGGGGTTTTTTGGCTCGGATAAATTGTTTTTCTCAGGGTCTTTATCAGGAATTTGCGAGTTGTTGAGCTTCGCCATTTTAAGAGAGTTGATTCTGCGTTGACAGATTCAATTGCTGGAATCTGAGTTTCATTAATATCGATCTCCTTTCTGTCCATCGTTCGTGAATCGTTGAACCAAGCAAATAATTAAATGATGCAAAGATCAATATACTTACGGAAGGTCAAGTAGAAACTGGTATCCATTGCAAAAAGCAAAAAAGAAAAAATCACGGTAACGCAAAGCAAAATGAAAATATTAATAAAAACAAGCAACCGTTATATCATTAGAAGAACTCTGGCATGAAAACTTAAATCTCAATTCTACACAATAATACCAACAAGCCCGTGTTATCAATAGTACCACGACCCTCTCCCCCCCCCCAACTTATTTACATCTTCTCAAGCGGAAGTGACGTTGTGCTAGCAACCAAGAGTGTGGAAGCAAAACATTTGGGCAAAAGGTCTGGGATAGATGAGAAACCAATGTCTAAGCGATTGTGAGGTTTTGTCGTAGTGGGAGTGTGTTATGGCATTTTCCAGTGTATATCAGTCTGGCCATGTACCTAGTGTTTTAGAACAAATGTTGACAGAAATATCGTATCACAGGACTCGAGAAATTTCTCAGTACGCTAGAGAAGGTGATTAATTTTTGAAACTTAATAAATTTTGAAGGTTTATAATGACTCATCTGGGTTTGTTGACTGTGGGAAACATGAATCATTCCTGGTGAGCTGCTGTGAATTGTAGAGTGAAGCTCAGTGTGTGTCAAAGGCTATTGTTATTAATCTCAAATCTGTATAGCATTTTAATTTCTTTTTTTTTTCCCCTTTATTCTATTGGCAGGAAACATAAGCTAAGCTTTTGTGAAAATCACATGCTACATACTGTTGTTATGGAATTCATTTATTAGTTAGTTATTTTAATGTTTTTAGTAGACTAAATTGTGATAAAGTATTTAATGCTCTTTTCTCATGTACAGTTTTGATATGATTTTACTTGGATATGATTTAACTTATGGTTATTGGGCATGTGTTTCAACTGTCTGTTGCATTAATCGCAGTAATTCTTTTTATAAATCATTATCTTTTAGCAGTATATCTTGAACGTAGCCTTATCTTTATCCAGCAAAAGATCGCCGTTACACAAATCGAAAATTACAAGTCAAAGAATTGCACAAACCCGGTATCTATGTACACAGCGACCTATTTTCACTTAAAAAAGGCAGAGAATTGCACAAACTAGGCATTGTGCACTCCCTTGACTTGTTATTAAATGTATGCATCGATATATATTCGCTTAAAAAGTGAAAGGAGCAGCCAACAAAAAATATATAATCTCAATAAACTACATTTTAAATCAAACAATGAAGTAACATAAAAAAGGAAATTCGTCTTAGCACTACGTAAAGGAAATATCCACTTACCTTATTTACAATTTTCCGTGTCTTCAGTCAAACAAAATTCCTTAACAGCATCCAAAAACTTCCTAAAATTATCTGAACTAGAATCTGTGTTATGGTGTCGCCTCGTAAATTAACAAAAATAAGATTGCAAATTATCCTCCGACGTTCGACTATACGCATTTCCTTCCTACAAACAGGACATTTATAATGGCTACTAAGTAAACCTTCATTTACACACCAGTCAATTAATGCTTTTTTCCCTTTTGTTCTAAATTGTACAGAAACTTCAAATTAATCTTATCACATTCAGCCATTTTACCGTGTAAACTACAAAATAACAACATACTTCTTATCCAACATCTGACACACAAACAAGCCTTTCCAAATCTTTTCCCATCATTCAAAATCAGTGTAACCATTTATGTCATAATAGGGTTTCCACAGCATTCAACTGCCCAGGTTACCATAAATGAAACATTAACTTAGCAATGATCCAAGAAGCACCCTTAAATCTATTCTAACCCCAAATATTTCAGATGTTGTCATATTCTTCCCAGAAACTGTATTGATGGTGCATTATGAGTAAAAAGTATTTTGAAAAATGAATTAATAATTTAGCTATGGGATAGTATATAGGGCTATGTGTCAAAGGAAAAATTGTTGTAAAAGAGTTAAAGAAAAACTAGCTAGTTTTCTTCTTACACTTGAGAAAAAACTTGAAATCCTTTATGGTGAGTTTGTTTAGTTTACAGAAAATAGAGTATGAAAGCAGTTATGACTGTTTCATAGGTTTTAGCCATTCTGCGATAAGAGCGTGTAAACTAAAAGGGACACTAACGATGGTGGATTTTTAAAAGAGGACCACCTTGACCTTTGCCTTAAGCATTTTTATGTGACCAGGAATTAAGTATAAATATTACTAATGCTGCGTTTACTCATTTACATTTCAGTTTTTATAACATTCAAATCTGAAATATGGGCTTTTTGAACCTTCTAGTTATAGATTTTCAGCCACCAATTTTATTCCTGTATCCGCATCTTTTTTCATTCCTTGTATTTTTATTTTTTTATTGTGTCATTTATTCTAGTTTGCTTTTTGTTTCATAATATGCAGTTTCTTTTGGATACTGTTTATTGATTTCCTGGTTATTTCATTTAGGTAAGTTTTTGCTGAATGTTTTATTAATTTGTTATTAAATGTAAGTGTTAGATATTTGTGAATTTTATTCATGAAGGATTCTGATTGTGGCTTTAGTGGCTGTAACTTATTAAGCAAAATAAGAAACTCTTCAGATTCTCATAGATTTTCTGGTGATGAATCATTTAGATAAGGCTTGTGTTTTTGCAGAAGTGATCTAAAAGAAATCCTGCACTGCCTCCGTTAGGATTTCTTGGCACTAGATTTTTTCACATAAATGTAGATGAAATTATGGATCTTCTGTGATTCTTTGGATAGGGTTACCTCTTTTGACAAACTGAGGCATCTGTCTCAAGTCTAATTGAGAAAATGAGACACCTGTCTTACTGTTGCTGCTAACTATATTAGTGGAAAATAAATCTTACTTTATTGCCAAAAGTAGTTTTAATAATAATAAAAAAAAAAAAGAATATTATCACTTAGCAATATTTTGTAATGCTAGTATTCTTAAATTCTTGTAAACAATGAAATAGTTCATCAAACTGCAGCTTTTGACTTTTGCTTCACACAGCATGGAATATCTCAGAGGCATTCTGTTTTCTTTCCGCAATACTATTCTCAGTTGATTGGCACTATTTTAGTCATATTCTCTAAGCATATTTTATGATTGAGGAAAGTTTTAAGAATATTCATTCCATATTCCAATCTGAAATATACTTCTAATCATCTGGAAGAAATGTGCTTGAAAAATTCCAGGAAAAAATGTTCTGCATTGTAAAAAATCTTCCGCCTATTCTGAAAAAGCATATGAAGCTTCAAAAAGGGAATTTTTTTTTTTTTTTTTTTTTAAATAAGCCAAAGGAATGAAGTAGTTTTTTGGGGAAAAATGCAGAATCACTCACTGCTTGGCATATTTTTGAGAATTGCGTGAACTCGGTATCCATGTACACATTGACCTATTTAAAAAAAATCCCAGAATTGCACAAACTCGATACTGCATACTCCCTTTGTCTGTGTACACATCGATCTACTTTCACTTAAAAAGTCAAAAGAAATTGACTAAAATCAAATTCTTCTTACTCTTGGAAAAAGCGGCAAGGAAGTGGGCGATTTTACACTTTACCGTTTTTTTTTTTTTTTTACATAAGTGAAATGAAGATCTTTGGATACTGACAGGGTAGCAAATTTGTTTTCTAATTATAATCTTTATTTATGGAATATTCCTAGAATATGTAAAAAACAGACCTTGGATGTTTGTGAAAATATTCTTGACATATGAAATTAAGTGGACATTGGGATATTTCATGTGTTTTTCAGAATATGATTGGGAATGTATGAAATATTCTCATACTCATTTTTGAATAGTTCAGGGATATTATTAGATTGCACTTGTGCACATACCTGGGTTGCAACATAAATACATTTTGGTGGTGTCATGGATATCCAATTGGTGATATAGTGTGTTGTTATGAATACTTTTCAGTGAGGTATAGATGATTAGAAATGACCAGGTATTTTAAGAAGTATCAGATGGAGCCGGCTAAGAACTGTGCGCAAGAAAATATTCTCGCAGAAAAAAAAAGACAAACATCTAAAGCAAAAATAATATCATATGAAGGCAAAATTGAGGAAAAACAGCAGCTTTTGCAGATGAAAATCAAGAATAAAGACTTTTATCAGATCAGTACTCCATCTCAAATTTTCTTCTGGAAAGGAAAACCATATGTTCTAAAACTATTATTTCATAACAGTGAATGCCTTCTGCCAGATATCAAGACTTCATCTAAAAAAAAAAAAAGAGCAGGATGTTTAAGAATTCTGTTTTTGAAGAAATTTTTAATGATGCTGTAAATATGGTAATGTTGGAAATTAATCATTATACTGGATCGGTGAACTGGCTTCCATCTTTTTATGTAGAAAATGCTGGAGGCTATTGTATTAACTGTATACAAGTTCTATTTTTCACATGGCAGACCTAAAAATGGTACTGGATCTTGGATCCTTATGATTATGAGGCTGCCTTTGCTGTTGGTGTAATACTTATCTCTGCAATAAGAAGCTGAATGAGGTAAGATCAGAATTTTGGTATGGTCAGTGAATATCTAGCCAGAGCATGTGCAATGATGCAGCCACACTGGGCTGCAAAATTTGTAAAATTTAGAGTTACTTGGTGGCAGATTCTAGGAATTGAAGTGATTGTGTTGGAGAGCGAAAAGCCTAGCAGCATTAGTGTGGCAGCATTATCAACACACCTATCTAGGTGTGTTGATAATGCTGCCACACTATTAACTAGTGGATTTTGCACAGGATTATATTATTTTAAAATCTGCTGAATAGTAAAACTATTATATATTAAAACTTCATAAGTTGAGACAAAGATGTAAGACATGTCGAAATTATAATCATTTCTGCAAATGTCAAAATCAGATTTCAAAAAATATATAATCAAATGGTAAAAAATGGACAAATGGCAAAAAAAATTAACATTTTTTGCATGTTTGATACTTATTTTTTTTAACTGTGACATTCTTTTCTAATAACTGTGCAAAAAAAAAATAATGGATAGCAAATAAATATAATTTTATATTTTCATATACAGTACAGGTAATTTTATTATGAGGAGGAGGATAAAATATCATGTATGTTTTCATATGTATTCGGTGTTGTATTGTTGCACTTTGACTTATTTCTTTCCTCACCCCATTGGCTCAATATAGGGAAAATGAAATGATATGGAATAGCAACAAGGAAAAAAAAATATTAAATAATAATAAAATAAATGAAATAATGTAAAATAATAATAAAATAAACCTCTGTTTTTTCTCTCGTGAACTTGTAAATAACTTCACTTTCTCCAAAGAATATTAGACCTACTATTCTTCTGGATATTTGCAATCGACATGCCAATTTTTTGGTCATATAACGAAGATTCATGAAGTGCATGTGGCTTTTTATATGACCATAAACATGAATTCTGTATGTGGGCACACCCTAATAAATTGAACCATGCCTCATCAGTAAAACCTAGTCCATTATACGGTCGGAATCGTCTATAAGGAACCACAAACTGATTGTGTTTTCCGGTGTTGCTGGTGACTAATTGTTGAACCTTCTTGTTCTTCATAAGCTGTTCAGTGTGTTACAGGACAAGGCTGTCTCTCCAAATTTCCTGCATCTGACTCCATTCGCCGCAATAAGCCTTCCATCAGTTAACTCCGATTAACCTTAAATCTTGCTTGACGTCATCTATCCATCTAATGGGTGGTCTTCCTTTTCGTCTTACTCCCTCAGTTCTTGAAAAAGTTATCTTTTTGGTTGGAAATACATCATCATATCTAAACACATGGCCCAGCCATAATTGTTGAACCACTTTATATGGGATGAGACCAAGTTTCTTTCGGTCTTATGCGCCATCACAACACCAGTGTTTTTCTGCTGGACCTACATTGTACGGCATCAGATATATCCAGCAGTTTTTCTTCAGTGTGTACTGATGGTCTCCCCCACTTCGCAGATAATCATTTATTGATTTGTTTTCTCCAAATTACTTGGTAAGTGTTCTGACACTGTTTTGATTAGGCACAGCTGTGCCTAGAAATTTACTGGGAAAATACTGTTTCACTGTCTGTGTATGCTGGCCATGATCATGGAACACATATTCAACAAGAAGTATTTGCTGTTCCAAAGGTAGCACCAGCCTGACAATAGAAGGAAAATGCTAAACTTGTTCAAATGCGAGGACTTGCAATGGTGTGCTACACAAACCGCCCTTCTCACGGTCAGCAAACAGACAGACTCAGATAAAGCAACTGCAGTGTGTAAAACATTCTCTCAAATGTCATCAGTTGGAAAAATATCCCACCATATGATCGTGTTCATTTGTAATCGTGCAGGTGCATAGTTACTTTCTGAACACACTATGTATACTATATGTATTCTTTTGGTTATGCATTCATTTTTTTATACTTGCCTGTTTTCACATCTATGAAGTAAATAGATATAGAATGATAGAAACAGAACATTTTTTTGGGGGGGGGGGCTATTGCATAAAATAGCCTATCTTCTAATTTTGAATGGTTCTCAACCTTTTTTTGCCTCATGCATCCCTTTCATCATTGTTAAAGATCATTCCCCCCTCCACTTTAATAATATATATATATATATATATATATATATGCATTTATTTAAATTTAGATTATTTTTTAATATGAGTTATAAATTAAACAAGATAAAGTGTTGATAAATACCAAAACTTGAATAAAAGTAGTTTCTTATATTCATGAACAGAATACTTAACAGGTAAGTAAAAGGCTAACTGCATTAATCCTTGATTAAATGTCTTAAAAATTACATCGGTAAAAAGTAAGGAAAGGTGTGTCTAAACAAGGTTAACAAGTTCCTTTAATCCTGGAGAAAACTGGCCAAAATGTAATTTTATTTTATTTATTTCATATTAATATTATAGTACAAAGTCTAAAATTTGAACATCCAATATCCGGAATGATCTAAAATCCAGATTTCAAGCAATCTTTATTTTTTTTAGAATTTTGTATGCTTCACGCATATGCTTTTGATATTTTTTTTATAATAAAATGTATGTAGAGTCCCATTTCGTAATTTCACATTGTACTAAATAAAATATTGAAGAAAAATTCATTTATTAGCATAAATCTGTATGATAAATAATTTGTCTCTATAGCTGCCTTTTTGCTTGGCATATATCTCAAACTGAAGCAATTCTACATTGAAACATTGCTGACTTATACACCTACCGAATAATTTATATCCCTGATGCCAACGTGACAAATCATCCCATGACTATCTACATGCGGCAGCTTGAGAATTGACTCATGCAATGTTGTCTGAATGTTTTTAAAAATGTTAGTAATTGAATACTAAAGAGCATGGTAAACTTTTATGCTGACATAGTTGCATTTTATGCTTGCCAATAGTTACAGACTTCAACTAACTCCACTGTGGAGTGTGTTGACGAGGAGTAATTTAACAGTAAGTTCTTTCCATATGCAAAAAAATATATTTTGTAAATGATACTGTTGCGTTTTCACGGGTTCGTAGATTTGAGAGTATCCGATGAAAACACAATGCAGAACAGTAAAAAGCACAATTTATTTACAAGAATCACTATTTACAGCACAGTTCCAAAATCACCTTTAAAAGCGTCGAAAATCTACAATAAATACGCTGAAACAATCAGCAACACAGCTTCAGGCTGTAACTGTACAGGTAGCTTCACGGAAACACTAAACTTATAATAAAACACCGTGGAACAATCACCAATCCACTTTCAAGCTATACTGTAAAGATAGCTTCACGGCAAAGCACTATCTCGATTGCTTTCCGTTCACAGAACTCTCGCGTAGCAGCTATTCTCACAACTAATCACACTGCTCGCAACTTGCAACAACTAACTTCGCAACTCAACAACTAACTAAGTAACTCCTCTCAGAAACGCAAGGGTTTAAATAGCTTTTCTTAAAGTTCCACACGTTTCGAGAAATATCTCGACAGGAAGTTATTCTAGAAGCTTCCCGATTGGACCATGGGATATCGCCAATTTGGTCGCCAAATGGGCGATAAAGTCGCCAATCTGGCAACCCTACCATACACTATTTTATGGCAACCCTAGTGCTATGCCGGAAAGCTTACATACAGGCGCAACCGCCGAATTTTTCGTAACAATACTTATAGACCGAATGATTACATGTAAAGCTCAGATAAGCCCAGGACTGGTGCCAGAGTGACAGAATTTAGGGAAGGCAAAACTTTTAAAATTAAGAGTGGCATCAAGCAGCAAAGTGAAGAGAAAACAATATCTTTAGAATTTAGGGAAAACATAGGAATACAAACTTTTTGAAATTTAGGAAGGCACTTAGCAGCAGAATTTAGGTCAAATAGAGACTGCACCAAGAAAGTTAGAATTCTAACCATATTGAACTACACTCAGATGCAAAATGTCTAGTGCCAGTTCTGGATAGGCCTCCAGTATATATGGGAATTTATTTATTTGGGACTCCGATAAGCCATTAAGCATGTGCAAGGAAATAAGTGTAAGTATAATAAATACCTAAACTAATATAATTCAGTCGTATTTTTCAGCGTGTGATTGAAGCGAGACAAAATTTAGTGGAATGACTTGTCTTTAGTTGCCAGTTTCATGATACATCACCAATAATGCATAGTGGTCGCTATTAAGTTTACCTTAAGCTTAGCTAAGCTTAATTATGGTAGATGCTGCCCAACTTGTATAGTGGCTAGCGTCACTGACTGCAGTGCCAAAGGACCTGGGTTCGAATCCCAGGAGAAGGCATGGGTGTTTGTAAATGTATAGTGTCAGTGAGACATGGTGGCACCCTAAATATGCGGCGAGCCGAAAGTCCTCTCGTGTGGTTTGGTGGAAGGGGAGAGGGGTGGGAGACCCTCAGACCCGTCCTCCCAGGGTGCTCTCCATCAAAATTGGGGACGGAATTGAGCCAAATCGCACTGTCACCTGTCAGGTGCTCAAGGCTGTTGTCAATGACAGGCGTAATCTTGCGTTCCTTGCCATGAGGAATTTCATGGACTTGGGCTGACTATACGTCAGACAAGTAAACATCAACAGCACACACAACAACAATTTGAAGGTTTCCGGATATGGGAAACTAAAGCAAAAATTTCCAATGGATTGAAATCTGTAGTTATGGTTCTAAATCCAAAAAATATCACTACCAATAGTGAAGAAAGTGACAGAGAGGTTGCTCAGAATGATAGGTTATTCAGTTATGGCAAACACACGAGGGCTATCTGCCTAAAGGGTGGGATGCCTTCGTGGAGGACTTTCTAAAGGAAACTGGCTCGTATACACGTTACACATGGGTAAAACCACGAAAACACCCATGCATCCAGCCCGTTCGCGGGATTCGAACCTGGGACCAAACTAACAGTGTTCAACATCTTTACCGATCGGCCGCTGGTGGGCCTGGTTGCTCAGAATGAAAAAATGTTGGTTGAGAATTTAGTGGGAATTCTCAACACAGCAGTTACAAGCCTCGAAACCATGGAACTTTGTAACTGAACAAAAATTTATCTTTGTCTATTGAATTAGAGAAAAAAATTAAGCAACTTATATTAAAAGAAATATTTAATAAAGCAAATAAATAAATATTGAGCACTTTTGGAAAATTGGGACTCCTTTAAAGGCTTCATTATTTTATAAACCGCTGTTTCATATTTCTAATTTATAATTTCTGCAGGTCTTTTACTAGATTTAAACTGATGATCTGATATCCATAAAAATCCTAAATCTAGAATTACCAGAGTCTTGACGAGTCCAAATCTTGGACTTTGTACTGCATTTACTAAATGACTAATCAAGTAAAAGTTACTTAAGAAGCAAGTTAAATCCTGTTGTCCAAATCTGAATTTGGGATTCTTCCATATCTTAGATCCTCAGTTTAGTAAAGTTATGTATAGAAATTGTGAAATAAAAAATAAAAAATAGACCTTGAGGAAATTAAAATTTACAAAAAAAGTTCAATATTCATTTGTTTGCTTTATTAAATATTTGTTCACTATCGGTAGAGATATTTTCTGGATTTAGAAACCATACTGTAAATTTTGCCATCCGTTAGTTTGTTTATAATTGGGGCTCATCATCACAATGAAAAACTTTTGTTAAATCATCTTCATTTATAACCATTTCTTCATAAATTTCATTAATTGTAAAATTTAGCTTTTTGTTTGCGATATCTGAAAATCTTCAAATTTGCGGCTATCATCGCAAAGCTTAGCTGCTGTCTGCTATTCACATTTGGTAATGTATTATGAGATTGGTGACTAAAGACATATTATTCTACTAAATTTTGTCTTGCCTCTGTTGCATGCTGATGAAGTTGAGACTGAATTCCATAAGTTTAGCTATTTATTGTACTTACGAGTGTTTCCCACACATGCTTAAGGCATCTCGAGCAAATAAATTCTCACATATACCTAAGGCTTATTCAGGACCATCGCTAGACATTTTGCAGCCCAGATCATTCTTTGCAGGTCTGAAATTTACTGCTATTAAGGGCCTCTCTAAATTCTAAAAATTTTGCATCCTTGTGCCTTCCCTAATTCTAAGATTTTGACATTCTTTAGTTTTGTTTCCTCAGTCTTCTCTAAGTTTTAAAAATTTTGCCTCCCCTAAATTCTGCCCCCCCCCGTTGCAATTGCACCAACTGTGGCACCTCTGGTCTTGAGCTTCACTGAAACTTAGTCGGCATCAGTGCAAAAATGAAATTAAGAATCAGGACTCTTTGCATGCTTTATTATGGAAAAATATCAAAAGCATTAGTGTAAGGCATTAAAAAAAAGTTGCTAGTGATTCGAATGATTATTGGCAACTTTTTTCAGTCTAGAATTTGGATAATTCCGGTTATTGGATATCCAGGTTTTGGATTTTGTACTGTAGTGTGCATATTTAGAGTAATTTGAAAGCAATAACTAAAAGTTTTTGAGAAGCAATAACAGTTTTTGAAATTTCAAGAAGTGCTACTGTTATCTTCTAATAAATTGGATAGACAAGAATTTTTTTTAATGTATTTTATGATATAGTAGTTGCATTTGTTGATATTCCTTGCTGATAGGCCATGTAAGATTTAATTTCCTGCTTTTAATTAATTGCAATAAGGTTTCATCTTTAAGGATATTTTTCAATTAATAAGCCGGCAGTCATTGCCAAACCTAAATGTTGGCATTAAATGTAGCTTGAAATACTAATGGTAATTCTAATGATACATCATTGCTAAAAAATATAATTACTCATGGATATTTGAGAAATATATGAATTTTATGAAGTGGATGATTCTAACAAACCAATTTGGGTTTGAAACTCTTCTTTTGACATGATCATTGGCTGCAGCACCACTTTGGTGATGCGTATGGATGCTTCAAATATTCTGTAAACAGTAATAAGAGGCTTAAATTTCTCATATTTTGAACCAGTTTTGTTTCATTATAAAATTGACAAATATTTATTTGTTTCTGTGATTTTTGTCATTGTAATTTAATATAACGTATGTGATTGACAGATTATGATTTTATTAATATTTCAGATTCTGGCTTTGTACTTTTAAATCCAACTACTTTTTGGACTGATTTATTTGTGCGTCATTTTTTATATTATTGTGATGACAAAGTTCATGATGATTTACTGTTCTTTGTTCGCAAGCACCAGAAAAGGACATCAGCTCGATATATTCCAAAGTTTGAAGTATGTTGCATATTTACTGATTTATAGATTTTTTAAAAGAACTTTATTTTGAAAAATACTTTAATTCAGTTCATAGTCATAAGTCATTCATTTATCATAAGTCAGTAAACATTATCAACATATGAAAAGAAAACATACTTTAGCAATTTAAAATATAATTTGAATTATTAAATGAGAATTATATGATGCATTAAGAAATTAAAATACAATTTTTGCAATTTTTTTTCGCTGTTTTTCTGCCTAAGAAACAGCGATCTGTTTTCACTTAAAATAACATTAGAGAATTGCAGAGATTCAGCTTCGTACAACCTTTGGCAACAGCAGCTGCTTATCAAACACATTTCCTTGTTTCTCCTTTTAGAAAATTTTCAGCCGGATTCAGTATTCCTGCAGAAATTTGATTGCAGTTTCTTTCATTGCTGGCAAATTTCTCAAGCTCATATTTTAAAACTATCACAATTCCTCCATAAAGAAAAAATCATTGAACCTTCAAATACAACAAAAATATAATGCATGTGAAAATTGTGCCTTTGCTTGACTGAAGGATTGTTATGAGCATGGTTGCCAGAGGAATGGTTATGCACATGGTTGCCAAAGTCTGACACATTCTGAAAATTTGGCGATTTCTACTAAGGTGGTTATGTTAATATACAAGTACCCATATTTTTACTGTACATACATAGGATTCTTATGCAATTTATATTCCATATGTAGTCTTCATTTCAAAAAAAGTAATGGATTTAGGTACAGGATGGTCATAAAAAACCTCCCCGATATATGAATTTATAGCAGCCTATCTGCTCAAGCAATCAGAATAAAATTTCAGGTTTGTTATTTGAAGGTATGTACTTGAGACTGTGATGATTTAAAATAGTAAAGCCCTCATGGTTATGGTTACAGTGAAAAAATTTCGAAATTTTTTAAAGACCTTCTGTGCCAGTTGATCAGTGGATTGAAAAACCATAAATGGCACAAAAATACACAAGCACACACAAATAAAAATGAATGAGTGAATAAGTAAAAAATCTGAAATGGTTCAGATTTTAACAATAGTTCAGAAAATTTAATGTGGTTTACGAGTAGAGATTATCTATACAGATGTTTTATGTGCAATAGCAAAACATTTTACAGGACACTAGATTATCATACATTTAGACTAACATGAGAAGATTATACAGAGTGGCCATAGCAAAAAAATTCTTCAATATATGAACTCTTAACCAAGTACGGAGATGAAATTTCAGGTATTGTTTCTTGAAGGTATGTGCTCAAGGTTGTGATAATTTAAAACAATAGAGTTTAGAATAGAATTTCAGTGTACCATTATTGGTACAGTGAAAAAATTTCAAAATGTTTGAATGGCAGCATCCATTTTTTTCCTGCACAAATTTATCAGCACATTGAAAAACAACAAATGGCATTGGAATGATACATGTTAAATGAAAATTATAGGTGTAAAACATTTGCAAAGAAGAACATTTTAAAGGTATTGTTATATGAAGGTATGCACAAGTTTTCAACGTGTACAGTGTTTTAAGATAGTCATCTCCCGTAACTTTAAAGTTTCCTGGCCACTGCGATCCCCTTACCTCAAATGGATTTTTGGTCCCGGAGTTAACAGAAATCCAAGGTGTACACATCAAATCCATGAGCTTTGTCGGAACTGAAAGATGCCATAAAAACACGAAGTCATGCAAATTCCTTGTGTGATATTACATTCGTCATTGTTGTCAATAATCTCCTGCATGCAATGCATTATCATCTGCAAAGATGGGCATGTTAAAAACTTGTGACTCAGATAAAAGTTTTACTTCCTGCTCTCTCGTGTTGTCATTGTTCCTTTAGAATACTGTTCTTCATAATGTTTGACACTGGCAATTTTCACCATATGTGCATCATTCCAATGCCATTTATAGTTTTCCAGTGTGCTGACCAATTTGTGTAGAAAAAATTTTGTGTTGCTTTTGAAATTTTTGCTGCAACCATAATTGTGAGAACTCTGTTATTTTAAATCATCACAATCACGAGCACATACCTTCAAATAACAATACCTGAAATTTCATTCTGATTGGTGGACCAAATGATAAGCCACTAGGGGTTCATATATCAGGGAATATTTTTCTGACCACCCTGTGTGTATAAGAGTTTTGTTTCGATCTACAGAAGTTAATATTAGCAGAAAGAAAACATGCTCAACTATGCAGTCAGATTTTTTATAAAATTTGTATATTTATTATACATATGCATGTTAGAAAACTTGTCTGCTATTAATTGGTTAATAGTATTTTATCTTTCTCTTTAAAAGTATTATGTTTGATTCTATTTATCAGTTTGTAAATGTGATGATAAACACAATGTTTGTTTATGAAAAAAATTTCTCTTGTAATTTTTTTGGTGACAGTAGTTATAAAATATTTAAATCATAAATGAATTACACTGTTAATATTTTACAGACTTAATAACTCTTTTCTATTTAAGGCCAGTTAATTTATTTTGTTAATAATGATATTAAACTTTCTAACATATTAGTGAAGCAAATATTTCATGCTTACTTAAAATGGTGCTTCATTAAACAAAATGCTTGCTATTAAGAAAATTTAAGTGAATGAATGAATCTCAACTTTTATAATTAGAAAGCTTTCCTAACTTCCTGAAATACAAGTCACTTAACAAGTGTAAAACTTTTAAAGAATTTTTAAAACCTTTGCTCAAAGAATGAAATATAATATATTTTTGCAGCCACTATGTCATGCATAAAAGAAACACTGCCTTCTATTTATATCAAATTAGAAAGAAAATGAAAATTTTTTTATTAAACTATATACATTGGCAAATAAAAATGTGATAGTCCATAAACACAGCTATGAGCATTATGATAGGATGTTCTTTGTAAGTTGTTTCAGCATTCTAAATACTAAAATATAAGTATTTCCAGTATAGAAAGCTAACATAAAAAATATGATTATTTGTAAGTACTTTTCTTTTATAGTTACTGTTCTAGAAATGCATTCTGTCACATATGCTGTGTGATAGTAGGCGGCACTTCCAAACATGATGTTTACGTTTATTCTCATCTATGTTGATTTCATCACCAGATTCAGTTGGAGGGTAACACAGGATGGCATCCAAATGAGTTGAAATTGTTGGGCTACAATATTTCCAAATGATGGTAACATTAGCTCCTGTGTCAATGATCATATTGCAAGGAACTCCGTCAATATGGCCATTGATGAGTAGTCCATTACTGCCCATTATTGATTGGAATGTAACTCAAGAGGCACTCCGAATCTGGAAATCCAGTGCTGTATCGTTACCTTTGCTACTGTGACAGCCACTTGACCAGGAATAGGATATGCTTCAGGCCACTTGGTGAAGTAATCAATGACAACAAGGATGTATTTGTTGCCATCAGCAGTTGGTTGCAGAGGTCCCAAGATGTCAAAGGCGATGTGTTCAAAAGGCACTCCTACATTTTAACGTAGCAGCTTGCCTCAGTTGTGTTTCTTCGGTCCTTTCCGACCCACACAGGCATTTCAAGATCGGCACCACTTTTGCACATCATCCTTTGTATTACTCCAGTAAAAGTGCTTTCGAACTCTCTGCAAGGTCTTCATTATTCCGAAGTGGTCTCCTGTAGGACTACTATGTAGTTCTTTAAGGCCATCCGAGATCTTGGGAGTATCACCTGCCATCGGAATGTCTTTTCATCATCCGATTCGAATTTCCGGTACAAGATGCCCTTTCGTATGTGGAGTGAATTCCAGACTGCCCAATATTGTTTTGTTATAGGACTATACATCTAAATGTCTTGCCAGGTAGGTTTTTCTGTTTTATGGGTTTAATGTCGCCATCTTCCAGCTGGATTTTCATGACTTCTTTGTAACTTGATGAGTCTTGCTTCATCAACTTACGTTGATGTAATTTGCTGTGCGATTGGATTAAGCAGCTCATATTTCGCTAACGTGACACAGTAATTCCTCTTTGGTTTAGACAGGCACTTGCTCCAGTAAGCCACTACATGCTCCTGGCTGTTTATTTCTTGGGACAAAACAGCACTGACACTTGCTTTGCTTGTGTCCGTGTCAAAAATAAATGGTCTGTCGAGCTGAGGATACGTCAATATTGGAGCAGATGTTAAAGCTTCCTTCAGGTTCTTAAATGCATCCTCACATTCTGTTGTCCACAAGAACTGCTCTATGTCAACTTGTGAAGGGGGTCTTGCGATGGAAGAACTTCACTAGTGTCCTATAGTAGGTGCAATGCCCTAGTAAGCTTCTCAGCTAATAGACATTTTCGGGAAATTTCCAGTCTTTAACGGCTGACACCATTTCAGGATCCATACACACACCTTCAGCAGAGAATGACTTGTTCGAGGTAGGTCACTTCCTGTCTGAATAATTTGCATTTAGTGATACTCAACTTTAAATTGGCTTCTTTCAGTTTCTGAAGCACCTTTCTAAGATTTCCTGGGTGTTCTTCAAAACTCTTCCTAATGATGATGATATTATCCAGGTATATTAGACACGCTTCGTAAGAAAGACCTTCCAAAACAGTCTCCATGAGGTGTTTGAATGTTGCCGCCGCATCATATAGTCCAAACTTCATCACCTTGAATTGCCAATGTCCTTGTTCAGTAGTAAATGCTGTCTTTTATCAGGCATCAGGATGTATTTCTACCTGCCAATATCCACTCTTTTAATCAAGTGTTGAGAACCACTTGCTTCCAGACTGTCCAGAATGCCATCAATTCTAGGAAGAGGGAAGCTGTCTTTCTTTGTAACCTTATTCAACCGGTGATAGTCAACGCAAAATCTGGCTGAACCATCTTTCCTCACCAGGACGATGGGAGATGCCCAGGGACTTGCTGACGGCTCTATGACATTGCTTTCTTGAATGTCCTTTAGAAGTTTTCCTACCTCTTCCTGTTTAGCAATCGGCAGAAGACTTGGATGTTGCTTAATTAGTGGGTGATCCTTGGTATCAGTTCTGTGATGTATCAAACTTTTTCGACCCACGTCAGAAAACGAGCGAGATAAAACATCTTGAAGATTTTTAAATGACACATTTGGCAGCATTCCTTTCTTCATCATTTAATTGTGCATTCTGCAATAACTCCGATATAATGCTCTCTGAAGACATGTATTCTGTGTGGGTAATCTTTTCTTTCAATGCTGGTTACTGAAGTACATGTTGCAACCACTGCACCTTTCTTAATAACTCTCGCCTTCTCAGTTACAATGGCAACTCAGTCCTTGATAGTTTGATTTTAGGTGATTTGTTTTCGCTTAAAAAAAATGAGAACCGCAAAGACTCAACTTCATGCAAACCGTCGAAATCTCATTGTTTCCTTTAGAGTTATTGTGGCAAAGTTCTATATTCCTCCAGAAAGTTTTCCGCAGTTTCTTCTTCCATTGCTGCCAAATTCCTCTAGCACATACTTTAAAATTAAGGCAAAAAATATCACGCTTTGTATTTAAAAATTGCTGGGACTTGAAATACAACAAAGACCTCGTTTGAAAATAACATTGCTTGATTGAAAGATTGCTATGAGCATGGCTGCCAGAGTTTGCTGACTTCCTCTAAGCTGAATGCAATAACACATGAATTTCTATGTTCAGTAAAAATACTTTTTGCTTCCTTATACAAAGTAAAAAGGAACTATTGTAATCACGAAAAATTTTGGGTATCACATTTAAAAAAAACATCTGTTTTGACTGCTATCGAATGCAATTCAACGATGTTTTTGCATGATATCCATATGTGAGGACAGACTAAAGGACTCTTTTTCCCCCAAAAAATTATGAAACTGATTTAAAATGGATCCTGAAGAGATTTTTTTCGTCGCATCTATATACAACGTTGTTGTTGTTTTTATGCTCACTTGTCTGATGTAGTTGGACCAAGCCCATGAAATTCCTTGTGGAAAGGAGCACTAGATTACGCCTGTCGTTGGCAATAGCCTTGAGCACGTAACAGGTGACAGTGTGATTTGGCTTAGTTCCACCCCCAATTTTAATGGAGAGCACCCTGGGGGGATGGGTCTGAGGATCTCTCACCCCTCTCCCCTTCCACCAAACCACGCAAGAGGACTTTTGGCTCGCCACATATTTAGAGTGCCACCATGCCACACCTACACTATACATTTACAAACATCCATGCCTTCTCTGGGATTCGAACCCAGGCCCTTCAGCACGGCAGTCAGCGATGCTAACCACTATACCAGTTGGGCGGCACGAACATACGATTGTATGTATATCGCATAACTCAAAAATGAGTAGCCTCAGAATGTTGAAGTTTTGTGTATAGGACCTGCTATAACATGTAGATGTGCACCTCCTAGTTTGGTTGAAATTGGCTACACCAAAAGTATATAAATATTTATATATATATATATATATATATCCACTTTGTTACTCGACTCGGTCAGCTGTTTTTTTTTTATTCTTATATGTTGGCTTTAAAAATGATTGAATTATGTTGTTCTTATCTTTTGGTTAAGGTTTTTATGCCTTTATTAAATCTGCATGGAAGATTTGCAGAATTATCAACAATTTAAAAGTTGTGCGAGTGCGGCTAAGCATAATTATTTTGGCCATAGGTGCCATATTTGTTTAAATTCGAAACTTAGCAGGGTAGTGGATTTGTTACCAATCTAGAGAAACTAAGCTTGCAATAATAAGTTAGTGTATATTAAATCATGTTTAATGAATTCTGGAATTTATTCGATGAAATAAGTGTTTAAGATTTACTGTGTAATTTTTAATATAGATATTTTGAGTTTTTATGTATTTTTGCATTGTTGCGAAGTGAGAAGTGAATTAATTGAATGAAAACTACTAAATCATATGTAAAAACCTATTTCTTTCTTCCCTCCCTTTTTTTGTTTAATTTCTTTTATACATCGTTTTAGATTTATTATAGTATTTGAATAGAACATGCGGCGATGATTAGATAATTCTTCAGATGATATACATAATATTTGTGCATTCTGAGCTATAAAATGAATGAGATGCAGCACTGTTAAGTTAACCTAATGCCAGAGTGTCACTATGGTAAACAAATATAGTGAATTTTAAAGAATGTATTAATTCTATTGTGATTTATGCACTAAAATAGGATTCAATCCAGTAAGTTTAAATGAAATTCAAAATGTGTATAATTTAGTATTCTTTACAAGGAAGGCATGTGGTGTACACATCAGATTTTTTAAAAATATATCTGAAGTAATTTCCTTTTATTAAATAAAATCATTTAAATATATTTTTTGTCTTATTTTAATGTGTAAGAATTAAAAAAAGATCTGTTGTGACAAGTGTCACTAATTGTAATGTTTCTGAAAGCTCAATGAAGCTCATTCTCTCTTGAAGCTCATTCTAGGGCACTTTGGAGTTAAAAAGTACAAAAAAATTCTGTTGTGAGCAGGGCTGGCACCAGAGCTGTGTAAGCAGTGCAATTGCACCGAGTAGCAAAATTTAGGGATAGCAAAATTTGTGGAATTTAGAAAAGCTCTGAACACCAAAATTTAGAGATGACAAATTTTT
>KK120658.1:321990-446164 GCA_000611955.2 Stegodyphus mimosarum | reverse complement strand
GATTTAATGAAACATTAAGCAAAAGTATCTTAAGACCTACCAGAGATTGCACCAAGTGAGAAATTGGCTACAATATTATTTTTTTAGAGTAAACATTATCAACATACTTTAGCAATTTAAAATACAAATTTTAATTATGAAATAAGTATCACATTAAATACATTAAAAATAAAACACTAACATTTCTTTTTTCACATCTGTCTAATTTTAATTTGTCTGTGCCATTCTTTGCCCAAAATATGCAGTGATCTGTCTTCATTTGCAGTCCTTGCCAACAGTGGCTGTTGAGAAGTGTATTTCCTATTTGTTCCCTTTGGGAAATTTTTAGCAAAATTCTGGATTCTCGCAGAAACTTCACCATGCTTTCTTCCATTTCTGGCAAATTCAAAATCTAAGGCCCAAAACTATCAGGATAGCGGCGTTGCTTGACTGAAGGATTCTTGAGCATGGTTGCTGGAAGAATGGTTATGCGCATGACTGCCAGAGTTTGGTTTGTCCTTAAAATTTGGCAGATTGTGCTATAGTGATTGCATTAATAAGTAAGTACCCTTTATGTACCCCACATCAGGTATATAAATAGTAACCAGTCTTCAATTCAAATTTTAAGAATATTAAGTTCATAATGAAGACGGTTCTTCCAGTAACCAGTCTTCAATCAAATTTTAAGTTCATGATGAAGATGATTCTTCCTAAGAAGATAATCCTTGGAAGCTTTGTCATAATTAATCAATCAGTGTCTGTAATGCAAACTAGATTTCCAGATGGTGTTACATAGAACATGCTTAATATGCCTGTTCTAAGAATCTGTGTACCTGCATGAAATGTTTACGCTGAAGTTTATCCAGAACAATTATTTGTAAAATTTTATTATGAAATTCAAGCAAATTTTTTATTTGTTTTTCAGTGTGTTAATTAGGCCACTGTAAAAATAATAAACAAAAGTTTTAAAAGTACATTCTCTTTAGATATTTAGAAGATGTATAGTGAGAAGTACCTGAAAACATATTCATAATTACCTCATTATTTTATACCTATCGTTTAGGTGTGAGATAATTCAAAAGATTTTTAATACTTTTTAATGGGATTTTATATTAATTGAGAGCTAAGAATTAATTTTGTTAGGAAATTGATAATGAACAGAACTGAAGCTTGTTGATCTTGTTTAAACTTTATGATATGTGAACAAATATGATAATATGTCAAATAAACATATAACATAAATTTGTCAAAGTTACACTTTGCTTAATCTTTGACAAATTTATTCTGACATACTATCACATATTTCTTAAGCAAAGCTTATTATCACATATTTCTTAAGCTTTATCACATATTCTTAAGCAAAGTGTTAAGTTACAAAACTTGTGTAACTTAACTTTGTGGCAATTTGTATACTACAGTTTGGTAGAAAGGGATTGCTATGAAAAATATTCTGTCTTTTCTTCCCCGAATAACTGTTTAAATTTTTTTCTGATACTTTATTCCATAGTAAAAGAGAGTGATTACATTTTCTTGATTTAAATACTAATGTTAAGAATCTGTAACATGATAATCATGTGTAGAAAAGTAATGTTGAAAAATTGCTTGAAATTTTTCAAGCAAGTTTCTACAGTAGATGATGTTTATGGGTTTCACTATCTGGTGAAGGTTAGGTTAAATGTGTCAATTAAATTTAGCAGATTAATTTGTAATCTGTGTATTGTATATTTTTAAAATTTGTGATTATATTTTTGAAATTCCTGTAGGAATTATACGTAGAAAGGGTGGTATCTCTGGTCTTTTGTATAAAAATGAACACCTATGGTTATTTGAATTCTATATTTATGACTGATATTAAAATTAATCTTCATATTATGTTTAATTTAGTATTAAAATACTTTTTATGTTTATATTTTAAATATTTTGAAAGATTTGAGTTTCTTTATGACTTGTTCAACATAATGCTTTCTGTACTGTTGCATTTAAGCTAGTTGTTTCAACTTACATATAATTATCCTTTTAATATAATTTATTTTAAAAAAAAGATTGAATCGCTTTCCTACCAAAAAATTCTTAATATGATTATTAATTGTAATGCAGAAATGAAAATTTTGGTTAAAAATTTATTAGTTCAGTATTTCAACTTATTTGAAGATTACTCTCTGTATTAAATAAATCTAAAATAGGATTGTATTACATTTATATTTTTAGAATTATCATAAATGTTTGTCATGTTTAAAATACATATATTTTTACATACCTGTTACTATAATTATTATAAATTTGTGTATTAGCCTATATGAAAATCTATTTTAACACTTTTATAATAAATTAATTATAAATATTTAATAGACACCCTCATTTCTCCTTTTTAAAATAAGTTTTTTTGTTTGTTTGTTTTTTCCTTTTGTCATATTATATGAGGCTTTTAAGCAAATTTAGCTGTAAGCAGGCTTATAATACCATCTTGCTATATGACACTGTCTTTTAGAAGCATAAGCTAATTGTCTATAACTCTTATTTGATTTAGACAGCAATAGAAGTTTTTAGGAAAGATTCTAGAAAGCTGCCAATTGGCGATACTGATGTTGATTGGGAAGAAACTCTGTACCTGAATTTGATTTTACAACAGGTCTTTTTGATGTTTATATCTTTATTTATGCGCTACACTTATATCTTAAAAATCTTTATTATTGAATGATAAAATTCTCTGCTGATGTTTTTCTTTTCTTCTCCACAGCTTGAATACACACTCACATGCGCTGTCTGTACACGTACAAGTCCTAAAGATTTACAGATTCTTAAAAAAAATTCACAGGTTGTATTGAGGTCTTATTATATTAATTCAGTTTATAATATTATATTTACTTGCTATTTTTATTGAGGAGAGTTATATAAAAACTAAATGTAATTTTCATGTTATTCTTATATATTAAGAATGCCATGATTAAAGTATTCAGAATGCTTTAATTGGATAAGCAAAAAACTTCGTAAATTTATTTGAAGAACTTGGGGAAAAAACTTAACAAACAATTTTGGTGACACTAAAAGAGTCTTCTAAACATATAATGACAAGTTTCAAGTTTATTCAAGGCAGAACCCTTAACTGTATATGTGCTTTCTAGCTGCTCCTTAATCAGACGAGGAGTCAGAAAATTCATTTTGAGCCATCTTCTCAAACTTTTCATATAGATGTAAACATTTTTTATTTTTACCAGTTCTAAGAATAATAAATATTTTTGTTGTACATAATAAAAGAAATTATGTTTGATTTTTACAGAACCCTCCAGTTCATTTTTTTTAGAAATTTTGCTACAAAAATCACATATCTTGGCTACAATTCGTAGAAAGCCTGTAACTACCATTTTTCCTCTGTATGTAAGGAATAATTTGAACAAATGATGTAACTGCATATTTTTACTGTTATGATGAAATAAACATAAAAAATTTATTTATTGCTAAGCCCACTTAAAAATACTAATAATAATTTCTGAGTTTTCAGAGAGTATATGCTTCTCCGAGCAGGAGAAGTATGGATTGCAAAGGTGAAATGGAAGAGATCAGTTATCCAAATATATTTTTCACTGTTGACAATTATGATGAGGTAAATAAGATTTCTTTTTTAAAATCAGAGTTAGAAACTTTTAAAATACTGTTATTACACAGCATGTCCATAAAAATCATTATGCAGCTAATGCAAATTTTCATATTATGATGTTTTTAAATTTATAACATCAGTTAAATAAAAATTATAAAATATAACTTTTTATACAGTTCTCCAGTGTATAAACTGTATTTCTTTGCATATCCCCTGCTTTTTTAATAGAATCATCCGAAAAACAAAAGGGGGAAATTATATGAGTAATTTAATTTCTGAAGGATGGAATTTGCAGATTTATTAAATGTAGTCTCATTGTTTTTCTCAGCTGTAGTTTTAGAACAAATACATTACTCAGAAATGTAAAATGTATTACTCATTGAAATGTCCTGCCAGGTAAGTTTTTTGTGTGAAGACTGCATGAAGTCATTTATGGGTTTAATGTCAGCGTCTTCCAGCTAGACTTTCCTGACTCTGTGGGTCTGGATCAGCCGATGTTGATGCTGTAATTTGTCAAGTGACCAGATTAAGCTGCTTGTATTTCCCTTTGACCCTGGAACAATATCAGCAGCTTTCTGGGCAAGGTCTTCTAGAAGGCACTGGTATTTTTGTGTGATAATCCCTTCCAATAATGGATAGTAATGTCATATTCCTGGAGTCTCTGTATCCACTTGACAATTTGACCTTCAGGATTCTTGGAATTTAAAAGGCAGATTAGTGAAGCATAATCCGTGCAGAGCAGGAATTTTCTGCCATAGAGATAATGATGGAAATGTTCTACAGCTTTAACTGTGGTGAGCAACTCTTTCCTAGTGACACAGTAATTCCTCTTTGGTTTTGATAGGCACTTGCTCCAGTAGGCTACGACATGTTGTTCGCCGTTTATTTCTTGTGACAAAACAGCACCTACACTCATTGCTCGCATACGTGTTGAGAATAAATTGTCTGTCTAGCTGAGGATATGTCAGGATTGGAGCAGATGTTAAAGCTTCCTTCAAGTTGTTAAATACATACTCACATTCCTTTGTCCACAAGAACTTTTGTTTTCTTTCTGTCAGTTTGTGAGGGTCTTGCGATGGACGGAAAGTCCTTCAGAAATCTCCTATAGTAGGTTCAAAGGCCCTGGAAATTTCTTAGCTGATGAGCATTTTCGGGGCATCTCCAGTCTCTAAATCCTGACATCTTTTTTGGATCTGTACTTAACCTTCAGCAGAGATGATATGTTGAGGTAAATCACTTCCTGTCTGAATAATTTGCATTTAGTGGGACTCAACTTTAGATTGGCTTCTTTCAGTTTTTGAAACACCTTATTAAGATTTTCTAAATGTTTTTCAAAATGCTTTCCAATGATGATGATGATGATGTCATTGGGAATATCAGACAGGCTTCATAGGAAAGACCTTTCAAAACAGTCTCCATAAAGATGTTCGAATGTTGTCGCTGAATTACGTAGTCAAAATGCATTACCTTGAACTGCCAAAGTCCTTGTTCGGTAAAAAAAGGCATCTTTTCTTGGTCTTCAGGATGTATCTCTGCTTGCCATTATCCACTCTTTAGATCAAGGATCGAAAACCACTTGCTTTCAGAAGGAGTGTCCAGAACGTCATCAGTTCTAGAAAGAGGGTAGCTGTCTTTCTTAGTAACTTCGTTCAACCGGCGGTAGTCAGCACAAAATCAAGTTGAACACAGGACGATGGGCAATGCCGATAGACTTTCTGAACGCTCAACGTCGCTTTCTTCCATGCCCTTTAGAAGTTTGCCTACTTTTTCCTTTTTAGCAATCGGTAGATGTCTTAGATGTTGCTTAATTGGTGGATGACCCCCGATATGGATTCTATGCTTGTCAAACTGTTTAAACCCACGTCAAAAGTTTAGCGGGAGAAAACATGTTGAAGATCTTGAATGATACGTTCTGCAGCATTCCTCTCTTCATCGTTTAATTGTGCATTCTACAATAACTCTGATGTAATGCTTTCTGAAGACACTGATTCTGGGATGTTACTGTTTCTTTTGATGCTGGTTATTGGAGTACATGCTGCAACCAGTTCACCTTTCTTAATAACTCTCACCTTGTCAGTTACATTAGCATCTTTCACTGGGATAGTGGTCCTCGATAGGTTGACGAGTACTGAGGCTACTAGTACTCCTTTTGGGCTGTTACTGTTCTTGGGATATTCCATGATGCCATAGCGATGGCTATGGATCCAGAAAATAAAAATTCTGTTCTTGCTGGTATTGTGATATTGTCTTGAGCTAAGACTTTGTAGACAGATTTAACTCCTTCATCATTAATTCCAAATAAGGTTATGTCCTCAGAGGCAGAATGCAATTCATTCTTTAAAGTCCAAGGAAAAGTTATATTTGCCGCATACGGCATGTGATGGTAGGCAGCACTTCCAAGCGTGATGTTAACTTTTACTTTTCTGTCAATGTCGATCTTCTCGTCAGACTCAGTTTAGAGCATAATGCAGGGTGGTGTCGAAATAAGTTTATCTTCCGGTTGTTGAGCCAGATCTTTTCTGTTGATGGTAACGTTAGCTCCTGTATCGATGATCATATTGCATGGAACTCCATTGATATGTCCCATGATGAAGAGTCCATTACTGCCACTCATTGTCGAAATCTGATGCGCTTTAAAATGGGCCTTAAAATTACCTATCTGAATACAAAATTCTTAGCGATATGGTTGACCCCCAATTCCCTCAGGAAAATGCATGTTAAATTATTCTGCTTCTCTTTCTACATCTGGGTCAAAGCTGGGATAGAGCTTGATGATATTCTCAAGTTAATTAGCTGTTGCTTCTGCCATATCTTTCTCTGAGTAGTTGAATTCGTTAGGGATATTCAGAGTTTCGATGTTGCAAGAATTTTGGTTGAATAATGTCATAGTAATTTTCCAAATGTGGATGTGACTAACTTCTGTGTTTTCTATAAAAAAATCATCCCCTTTGTGAGAGAGATATTCTGCCAAGAGATCTTTAATTTCTTTAATTTTCCTATTTTATTGTTTTCTTTTAAATGTGGGAGCAGCTGTTCTTCATATTTTTGCTGTCCTGTTCTTATCTTTAATTTTTTCTGTGATGAAGAGTATTGCTGTATTTTTGTTCTTCTAATGTAGTGGCATTATCTAAAGCAGTTTTAATTTTGCTGCTTGCTATTGCGTCTTTTGGAGCCCTGTTTATAGGCACTATATATTGTGATTACAGCACCATGTGTTTGCAGCTTTTGTAACTACTGTTTGGAAACTTCTGTATAGCAAACTTACAAATTTCAGAATTAATATATTGCTTTTTGTATTGCTCTCTCGATCTTTGTTCAAGATTTCTAATTTTGAAGTTAGGGATTCTTTTGCTGGACAACCTTTGCTGTAAAGATTATTGGGGAAGGTCACTTTAGAATAAATATTAAAAAAATATATATATACTAACTAGTTGAATGTGTTACTTTTTTTTTGACGCTAGGAAAAGATTGTTCAAAGTATGAAGATTAAAAAAAATATTATAATTAACTTTTGATACGCAAGCATGCAATAATATAGAAATGCATGGAATCGGAGGATTTTGAAAAGAGTTTTTTAATTAAGTGATCTTGTTATGCATTATTTAAAATTACAGTTATATTCTAAAAAGAACATTTCCTTTGAAAAAACTCAAAATATCTCGCAGTAAATACTGGATAGCATGATAATATAGCTCACAATATATAATATGAACTTAAAATATGTGGTTGTAACAAAAGTTTTCCCACCAAAAAACATTTGTAATAAAGTTAGAAAAGGAAACTATGAAAGCAGTACCTTTAGTGCAGGTAGTAATCACCATCCAAATCTATGATTTCTGCCAACATTTTGGTAGTTTTTCAAAGCCTTCGGACCAGAAATTTGGTGGCCGTGAGTCCAAAATCAGATGAACTTCATTTTGGATGTCCTGTGTAGAATGGAAGATAGCATTAGCAAGATGTAGCTGCAGGTATGAAGAAAGGTAGAAGTGATGTTGGGGCTATATGGTGGGTGGGGCAAAAGATCCCATTCGAATCTGTACAGAGTCCAACCGGTGAATGCAGACACATGTGGTTTTGCATTATCTTCATTGCAAAATTACTTTTTTGCACCGGAAACTCAATTCGATGTTTTACCTTGATAGCAGTATCAATACTGACTAGCTTCTGACTGTACACCTTACTGTCAAGGGTTTTACCTTTTTACAGGTACTCTTTGTTGATAATTCCACAGGAATCCCACCAAACCCGTAATCTTTTTGTTAGTCAAATTTCACTTTGCAACACTGCCAATGGGCTCAACGGATGCAGACCAACCCTTTTTTTGGCCTGTGTTGTTGAAGTAAATCCACTTTTCATCACAAGTGACGATCTGATGCAGAATTTTGTCCTTGCTTTGATATTCAAGCAGATTAGTGGAAGTTCGAACATTTCTGTCCTTATCTGTTTGATTCATTCGGCACCCAGTGCATAGCGCAATGAATAGTGTGACTAATGGATATGGCACTAACTTCTAACTCCTTATCAAGCTCTTGGCTGTTTGCATACCAAGCTTCTTCCACAAGTTCTTGCAGGCAAACCTCATCAATGTTAATAGGCCAGCCAGGGCACTCTGCTTCTTAAATGTCATAGTCCTTGTTTTTGAACTTTCAGTACCGAACCTTCACAGTGTCATATGATACAACATTAGTACTTAAAGCTGTATACATGATTTGGTGACATTCTGTAGCTGCAAAAGAACTGGAAGTAAATTGTAAGTACTTTTTGCAACAGAACTGGAAGTAAATGATGGTTCTAATCTGGTAGCGTGATAGTTCCATTTCAGACACCTTGTACTTAATGATGAGATTTTTTTTACAAATTTCACAATACAGTGTTCTAAAGCAAGTCTCTTTCTTCCAAATGCCAAAAATCATTTGAAAAACTATGATTAAACACGCCAACACGAACTGTTTGTGCAGACGATAGTTGCGGAAGCGGGAAACTTTTGTTAAAACCCAATACATGGTCATCCGGATTTTTGAAAATTATCACTCTGTAGTATTTATGAGCAGAATGAGGATTTTCCTGGTATCTGATAATAAAGTGCATTCTAAGGCTAGTAAACAAATTGTATCTTTGATTAGCTCTGAATCTGCATATAATTACTCTTGTTTAGTCTTCTTTTGATTTGGGATAATGCATAGTATTAAAATTACCATATTGACCAAATGTTTTTATTTTTAAAAATGGCTGTTGTCTTCTGCTTCTTAGCTTGATGAAAAATTAGTTGTCTGTAGTTAGTGATGTTTTGGGAGGGAATGTGTTGATAACCAGAAAGTACCTTTTTTCGTTTTAAAAATGCCTTCTGAAAACTGCACTTAATTTGTGCAGTTTTACATTAAAAAGATGATTATGTCTTATTTCTTGAATTCAAGGAAACGTATTTATTTAGTTTTATTCCAAGCAGAGGTGCTTAAACCATTTAAATATATATATATATATGTGTGTGTGTGTTTTAAAGAATTTTTAAGAATATATCAAGCTCATTCATGTGAAGCTGTCTTATAGGCAGTTTCTCCCTTTTATTTGTAAGGCATTTTAAAACATGTGGGATCATTTTGCATCTGAAGCAGTTGTATATTCAGGCCTATATGGAGTATTACTATACTACAGAAACGTTATTGTATTATTTGTTTAGTGCATGTACATTGCTTAGATGTAATTATTCCTAAATGCAATATGCTTAAGTACACTAATCTTGGTAACATATATATGTAAATCATTAATAGTACTTAGATGAGTACATGCATAGCATGAACTCTTGCATTATCAAAAAAAGCTGTGTAAATATAAGATATTATGCAAGTTTAGACACTATTGAACCCAAGCTACATCACAGAAATTCTGAGAATTTTTTAATAGGTTTTATAGAATCTGTAGCAATTAATATTATGACTCATTATTATTTTCTGAAATGCATTCTTTTTTGTCATCACTTTGTTGTCTTTTATTTTATCCCTTTGTGTTAATATATTTTTTTCATTTTATTTCTTTCAATGCATTCTCTCTATATGCATGAAAATGCAACTTGTAGATTTACTGTTATCATTCTCTGTATCTGAAGCTTTGGCAAAATACGTTGTTACTAAGTGTATGTATGTTACTAAGAATATGTTATTTTAAATTAATTACTCTATTATATGTTGTGAGAGCTGAATTTTATTTTACAGGTCTTTGAAGATATATTGGTTCGAGATGGTGAAATTGTTTGTGTAGAGCTTGTAGCAGCAGACAAAGAAGGAGCTTTACAGACTGTTATATTTTTAGGTTCTATTCATTATGAAGCTGTGAAAAGAGTTTATGATGCTAGGGTAAGAAATATTTTTTAAGTACCGCTTGTAGAGTAATTAGGATTTTTTTTAAAAAAGACATGAAAATTAGCAATGCCCTCGCCAGAACTCGAACCTCTCGAATACGCATTAAGTGGGCTGACCATTACACTATGAAGGGATGTTAAGAAGGCGGAAGAAATACCTTATATACTCCCCTTTTTAAAGGGTGACTGGGGATTAGGGGACCCATTCACCAAATCCTGGTGATGGAGAATCATCATGCATCACTTTTTTTTAGATCGGGTGTCACTGTAGAATCGTTAGGTTATTTCGATGCTGGAGACATGAAAAATTAGCAGTGCTCTCACTGGGACTCGAACCTCCGACCTCTCGAATGCACTCTTGAGTGTGCTGACCATTACACCATGAAGGCATGTTGTGAAGACTGGAGAAGTACCTTATATGCTTTATTAATAAATTCTGTTTATAAAAAATTGAATGCATGATAATTTTTATAATGAATTATTGCAATCATTATAAAAGTGTTGAGTAAATTATTATTTAGCAGAAGTGTATTATGATATTAATTATTAATTTCATGTATTTTTATTTATTTATTTTAATTTTCTACCTGTTAATCATCAGGTCAGTGTTTTGATAGTTCATGTGTCATGCATGTATTCAGCATCTAGGTCAATCACTATGTGGCTGTTCTCTTGCCCTTGTATTATAAGCAACTTGAAATAAAATGACTCTGGTATGTAATATTTTAATGCAGATATTTTGTTATCTTCTAAATTATCCACCAGGCTTTCATCCCAATAATTTAGCAGATAAGTAACATTTTTATTGCAGTTTTATTTTCACTAATGATGATTTAAAAAGAAGAATTTAGATATGATTCTTCATCTGCTGAGGACTGTGTGCATACTTTCCTCTGAAAGTGTATATCAGCAATTCTTGAACAGAAAAAGATTATTGTATACCTAGTCTTTTAATAGGCTGTGCTTTATATATCAACAAACATTATAAAAGCACTGATTTTCACAACTACATAAAAAAGGTCATGGAAAAGAATTATAAAATTATTAGATTGTAAAATCTAGCCTATGTGTTCTAAAAAATCATAGCATCCATTGCAACTATAATTCCGTAATTTAGCAAATGTAGAAAAACACTGAATGCAGTTTCAAACTTTGCTTTGAAACCAATGTAAAATTGTAAGGATCTCTGTTAAGGTAAGAAAAAACTTCACATATTTCTTAGGATGTTCACTTTTGAATTATTTTAATGTTTGAACAGATTTTAATTAGTATGAGCTGAGCATAATTTTTTTTTCGTAATGATTCTTACATTATGTAGATGTTTATGTAACTGATACCTTTTAAAAATTTCCAGGGCAAAAAATATGTTGTTGCCCTGCTCATTTGTCTGATGTATAGTTAGCCCAACCCACAAAATTCCTCGTGGCAAGGAGCACAAGATTACGCCTGTTATTGGCAACAGCCTTGAGCACTTTACAGGTGACAGTGCGATTTAGCTCAGTTTTGCCCCCAAATTTGATGGAGAGCACCCCAGGGTTACGGGTCCGAGAGTCTCCCACCCCTCTTACCCTTCCACCAACCTGTCGACAGGACTTTCAAGTGCCCTCATACTGCACGGACAGCATACGTCTACAAACATCCATGCCTTCTCTGGGATTCGAACACGGGCCCTTCAGCATAGCAGTCAGTGATACTAATCGCTATACCTGTTGGGCATGGAAAAAAAAAAATTCCGTATCATATAGAGCTACCATAATAAAACTGTATATGTCTTATAAAGTATGTTTAATAAAGTAAAATTTAAGCCTCCTGAAGCAAAAGAATATTAAAATGGTAATTTTTCTTTGCCATAAAATTTAAAATTTAGAAGCTGTAAAAGAAAAGTCATCCTTTGATGAGAATAATAAGAGCTATTTTTTTTCTCTTTTATGTTATTATATTAAGCTAAATTTTTCTTATTTTAACACAATTACGTTTAGACTTTTTGGTAGGAATTTTAGCAATTTCACTTGGTGTAATCTGTAGCACGTCTGAGGTCTATTCTTATGTGCTCATGTAATATTTGGTACTTCTTTTTTATAATGGCCATAGTGAGAAAAAATGGCATTGGTACAGTCTGTCTATCATTAGAAAAGCTCTCGCCAGTTAGTCTGCAGTATCTGTTGCCGTAGACATTAGCCTTGACCCATTTTCCGAAGGGATGTTTTGAAGATTTATTTTTCAGTGTGCCATCCTGGTGCATTTAAAGATGAATTTGCAAACCCTTGTCAGCCCATATTTGAAATATGCTAGCCCTATTGCTATAGCGACTGCCACACGCCAGACACTGTGGCGGGAGCTGTTCTTCTTGTAGACAGACAGTACATTTCTACCTTCCAAGAAATGAATGATTACCAGTTTGCAAGAGTGCAATTTATGTTTCTTCATGAAATTTTTCTCTACTATAATATAACAGTTTTCATATTTATTATGTTTACTATTTTCAATCTTCCCTTGATGGAAAAAATGCTGTAGTCAGAAAATAAAATATTTATCATGATTAGAAAAATGACAAACAAAAAACACAGGTGTATATCGTGTCATCCACTAGAATTGCATTTATCAGAATTCATGTTTGGGCATCATGTTGGCCTTCATAATGTGTTTGAGACATTATTAGTTAGCAGCTGCTGAAGTGTGACCACAAGAATGTGTCTATTTAAAACAAATTCTCAGACGTTTTTATATATGTCCTTTATTTCAAGTAAATTGCTTTAAAATTTTATTAAATAAAGTAACAAATTTATATTAAATTGCTTTTGCAGGTGTATATTAAAAAAATTATGTTCTGTAGCTATTGAATGAATTCCCAATTTGCATTGATCATTGTTTAGTCAGTTTTGTTTTTGTGGCTTTTTATAATATTTAGCAAGAAATTAGACTTTCTTAGCTCTCATTGTCCCAATGTCTTTTTTTTTCCTTGCGAAGGATGATATTTATTAATGTGTATGTTAAACATTTTAAAAAAGTGAAGTTTTGAAATCTGTTTATGATCAGAATAAAGGTTACTTCTTGAATTATATAAAAATGAGTACTTCTTCCTTAACAGTCACTTGGCAGTAAATCCAAAAATTGGTAAGAAATCTAACTAAAAATAAGAATAGCTAACCTGCTTGCTATATATAGTTTCATGGAAAAAAATTGCTGTCTTTTTAAGTACAGAAATTTACAGATAAGGAAGAACACATAATCATTTCAAGCAACAGTTTTACTGTGATTCTTTCTTAGTTGCAGTTGTTAGCATTATAATTTGTGAACTCTTGATAGCAGAAATGTATCATATAAGAAAATGTTTGTATATTGATTATGAACTGATTAACTATCATAAAGGGAATATGCTGCCCTCTAAACCAAAAGCTGCTCTACAATTTCCTCCCCCCTACAGTGTTTTGTGGCAGTGTCATTTCAGTGCTCCATTAATAAAAATATAGTTTCTTTTTGTGGTTTTTCAAGTCTTGCAGTATAGATACTTTTGTCTTCAAAGAATTTGACTTCAACTTTGTATCTCTTGCAATTGCTTACTCCAGGAGTCTAAAACTCAAATTGCATGTGGGCCGAAAGCTTGATTTGAAAGCATCTGATGGGTCTGGAAATTTAACAAAACAGAACTAAATAAAATAAGATAAATTTTAAATTTCATTAACTGAATATTTTTCAAAACATGCATAAGCAATAATAATTATAACAAAAGAGGAAAAAAAATCAAATTTATATTTAGTTTCTATCTGAAGTCTAAGAGTAGGCTCTTGCAAGACATTTCTCTTGGTGCTTATAGTTTGCAATCTTCAGACTTTATACAGCCTTAAAAAGTTGGAGAATGGGGAGTCCTCCTCTTATTCCCGATAGTCTAAGACGCAAGGCAGTTGTCGCTTTCCATCCGTTTACAGAACATGATTACCTTGCCGTCACTTGCACCGCATGAGCATTTCAAATGATCCTATTTGTTCACTTTGTGATTCTGGGGAAGAAATAGACAGGGATCATCTGTTTCAATGTGGGGCTCTTAGTGGTCTTATGGAAGAGTCAAGATACTGGGAACGCTCTTTAGGCAATGACTTCTTATTTCTATTGTTTGGAACCTCTGTTTATAAGATTTTAGTTTGCAATTTTTGCCTAGCCATTGGAAAAAAGAGGGGGATTGTAATTCAAGTGCACTGACAGCTAAATACAAAATTTTAGACTGGCATTTGTTTCAGGTAATTTATATATGTTGAATTAATCACTAAATCACTTATTTTTAACCAGAAAAGTAGAAACTTCAGAATACTGAAGTGCCACTAGCTATCTGCTGGCAGACTAAATTACTGACTATACCAACGTAAGAAATTCTCTTACTCGCTGTTGTGCACATAAGCCACATGGTTATATTGTTTCTTTCCTCCTTGTTTTTTTTTCTTTTTTTTAAGCCTATTATTAAAAATAATTAAAAGTATCAAAGAAAAAATTGCTGGATCAGTGTTCATTCTTTGCCCCTACCCATAATAACATCACTGCATAGCTACTTCTGAACAGTTTTCTATACTTAGCACTTTGAGGCACTTGGTGACTGACACTCTGTTAACAGAAAGCACCTAAAAATCTGCTATGCCATTCACTAACAGAATTTTTGCTTCTTTTCAGGCCAGTTTATCGTCTCGGTTTGCACAGAAAGTATCCCTGGGTTGGTATCAAGGGCAGCAACGACTAGAGTTTGTCCATATGAAGGGACCAAAGGGAAAAGGACATGCTGAAATGGCAGTTACAAAACAGAAAGGTTCAGGTGTTGAAACACCTACTTCAGAACCTGGTTATTCCATTACAGATTATGATTGGGAGGATGCTGAAGTAAGCAATATTTATCTATATGCTGCCTCTTTACATCTTGTTTTGTGTTTTATTATTTGAGTATCGATATACTATGAGAACATGTTACAGAAATCTTCATTTGAGAATCTTAAAATTTTGCATGTGTAGAGATTACTTGTTTAAAAAATTTTCTTAATATAATTTTGTAAAAATAAATCATGAGTAGTATAAGATGCTTCATTTTAAAGAAAAGTATTATATATATATATATATATCAGTAAAGACATAAAGTATATATAATCAATCACATGTGCTTCTGCTGAAAAATTATCAGTAAAGACATAAAGTAAGAAATTTAGAAGTGTAACCCCATGGCTCAATGAACGCCACCTAGTGGCCATCGGGGAAAACAACGCCCAAAAAGACAATAGCGTGGCAGTCGCTGTACTGGAATGAAAGACTAAGCATGGTATTCCCCGAGATATATTTTATAACTCAAATGTGGAATTCTAACGATTTTTCTTCTTTTTATTTGTGCTCTCTTAAAAATAATTATAAACCCAGGTGAGTCTTTTGTTTATGGTAGTTTGGTTATAGTTGGCCACCCAACATGCAGCTCGAATTATATTTCCTTTTTAAATTAAAAGTTGACTATATTTAACTAGAGAGTTGCAAAGGTATTTTGAATTCAATATGGTGAAACTGATGATGTTATGATTATTTAAATTCAGAAAGCATATGTAAATCAATTGCAAGCATTTTATTCCTTGCAGCAGTGGCGCAAGAGAATTATTTAATTTAATTAACTTTATGTCAGTTTCTTATGAAACAACATATATATATATATATATGTATATATTTTATCAGGATGATAATCCATATCTTCAAAGGCGTATGTCTGATCCAAGCTCAAATTTGAATACTTATGTGAGAAGTTGGAAGAGCCATCAAGACATAAAAAAATCTCAGTCTGAAACAGAAGTAGATTATTATTCAGATGGGATTAATGAAATTGAAGCTGGTGATATAAGAGATGGTAAGAAGTTATTGAATTATATTCCATTTACTCTTCCTATATGAAACTGCACAATTAAAAATCCACCTTCTATTAAAAAAAAGCATGCAGAATAAATGCAACTTTATTGTTATTATTTACCTTTTAAATGAATTTCTATAAAAATCATTCTCTCGTGATTTTTGACCTGGCTTATTTTGTAATTTTTTTTTTTAACTTTTAGAATAAGTTTTAAGCATTATTGAATTTGTTTTATGGAGGATACAGTTCTTAAATACCTTTTTAATACAGTTCACTATTTGTAGATTTGTAATAATATTTAGTTTCTTTTTAATACGTCTATCATATACTTTATTCCTAAGGGTCAAAACTTTTTCAGTTATAGAAATTTATCTGAACATAGCACACCATATTTAAAAAATATAGCATAGGGGGAAAAAATGCTTTAATTTTTCGAGTTTTTTGCTTTTGAAGAAGAGGTATATTTGTCAGTCAGCTTTGAAATTGATATCCTTTTATTTAAATTGTAATTGATCTAAAGTTGTCCCCCCCCCAGTTTTATATTTTAGATCATGCAGTATTCAGATATTTTATATAATACTAATGTATTTAGAACTGTAATAATAGTGTTGTTATTTTGATCCAGATCATGAACAGTATGTTGTACCATTTGCCATTTATGTACCATCACTAATTTAGATCTGCTAGTTGATAAGAAGTTTAGTTTTGTAATGGTAACACGCCCCCCCCAACTGTTTAAATATTTTGTCACCTCAAGCAAAATTTTAAACACACCTACTTTCCCACTTGTACAGTACTCAAAATATGAAGATTCTGTAGATAACTCTGTACTCCTATTCGGCAGTTCTAATTATATACTTAAGGCTACTACTTTCTTTTACTTACTTTGTTTCATTCTTATCGCATCACTGATCCTGTGTATTCATATCTGGTTGTAACGGCAGTTTTCCGCCAAAACACATTCTCAGTGAAGTTAAAAATTAGGTGGCCTCGAGTCCAAAAACAGATCAACCTCATTTTGCATGTCTTAAGCAGAATGAAAGATAGCATCAGCAGCATGTAGCTGCAGGTGTGAAAAAAGGTAGAATTCCAAAGGAGCAGTGCTGGGGCTATATGGTGGGTGTGGCAAAAGATCCCATTCGAATCCATACAGAGTCCAACCAGTGAATGTAGATACATGTGGTTTTGCATTATCTTGGTGCAACATTACATTTTTGCACCGGAAACTCAATTCGATGTTTTACCTTGATAGCAGTATCAACACCGACTAGCTTTTGGCTGCACACCTTACTGTCGAGGGTTTTACCTTTTTACAGATACTCTTTGTTGATAATACCACAGCAATCCCACCAATAAAGCATAATCTTTTTATTAGTCAAATTTCACTTTGCAACATTGCCAATGGGCTCAGCGGGTGCAGACCAACCCTCTTTTATGGCCTGTGTTGTTGAAGTAAATCCACTTTTCATCACAAGTGACAATCAGGTGTAGAACTTTGTCCTTGCATTGATATTCAAGCAGATTAGTGGAGGTTCGAACATGTATTGCGACTAATGGACATGGCACTAACTTCTAACTCCTTATTAAGCTCTTGACTGTTTGCATACTGAGCTTCTTCCACACGTTTTTGCAGGTGAGCCTCTTCAACTTCAGGAGGCTGGCCAGAGCACTCTGCTTCTTGAATATCATAGTTCTTGTTTCTGAACTTTTGGCACAAAACCTTCACAGCATCATATGAAACAGCATTAGTACCTAAAGCTGTACACATGATTTGGCGACATTCTGTAGATGACTTTTTACAACAGAACTGGAAGTAAATAATGGTTCTAATCTGTTAGCATGATAGCTCCATTTCAGACAACTTGTACCTGATGATAATGAAATTTTTTACAAATTTCACAACTCAAGTGTTCTAAAGCAAGTCTCTTTCTTTCAACTGCCAAAAATTATTGGAAAAAATATGATTAAACACGGCAATGTGAACTGTTTGCACAGATGATATTTACTGTGGTGGGAAACTTTCGTTAAAACCCAGTATATTCTCAGAATATGCCAGTTTATGAGATAAGGATATTTATTGAACAATATTATGAAACAAGACTTTTTAATCTTATTTGGAACTTATTGTTCCTATCAAGCTTTTACCGTATTTTTTTTAATTCAAGTACATTGTTTATTCTGTTTTTTATATGATTTTGTCACACACATGCAAGTGTCCATTTTTTAAAATATTTTAATACTTATTTGTAGATTTATTTTGCATGTATGGAATTCATATTTATTTAGTTTTCAGCTTTCACTTTTCTTAATATTTTTTGTAATATATTTATCTCATTTAATATTTATGATTCGTTTTATGTTTGCATGCTCTTTTTATTTATTTATTTATTTATCTAATTTAATATTCATGATTCGTTTTATGTTTGCATGCTCTTTTTATTTATTTATTTATTTAACATAGTACAACCACAATTATACTCTCATAAGAAGCGAAGCCATGCTACTGAAAAAAGTAGAAATAAAAACAAAATAAGTGTTGATGCTGTAAAATTGCAGAATGAGTGCAGAAAACAAAATAAGGTCTCCAGCACAATGCATCAAAAAGAAATTAAAGTCACAAATAAAAACAAAAGTGCATGTGATAAAGATAAGCAAACAATGGATGCCTGTATGAATGGTAAGAAAACTAGTGCTTAGTAACTATTTAATAATTATTACCTGTATTCTCATTTTGAAATAAATTAATTCCCTCTGAGATGCCTACTCATGGCTCTAGACAATTTTTTTCTTTTGTCAGTATACTTGTTTTAGAAAAGAAGACTGTCAGTAATGGTAATTATGAATGTGTATGTTGGATTTACTCAATTCAAAACTCTTGGACTGTGTTACAGAAAAGAACTAAAGCGGAATTTTTTATACATTGTTCTAATATTAAATTGGTAAAATTACTAATTAATCTAAAGGAATGCTACATTCCAAGGAAGGAAAAATTAAATAATTTATTTTATATCGTAATTTTTTTCAAATACTGTAAATAAATTATATTTTTTAAAGTAAAGAAACTTTTTCTTGCATATAGAGCCAAAAATAAACTACAAAAGCCTTATAGTATACATTTTGCTTACTAATTTCAAAAACACTCATTATTCATAAAAGAAAGTTTGCTTATTTGATTTCTTCCTTTGGCTAATTACCTTTTTGGGGGGCATATTAAAATATTTATTCATTGAAGTTTGCTTGGTTTCCTGTTTTAATACATTACTTCTCCTTCTAAACAAGTTTCAATAAATCAATCATTTTACTATTTCCGAAATTACAACCCACTTGTTTTATCCTGAAGTTAGCATTTAGAGCTGCATTTAAAGAGGACACAGCCATGATTTCATCACATTTCTGTTCTAATAGACTTTCCACCCCATATTTAAAAGCAGGGGCACTGGCATGCATTCCAAGAATGTCCCCCCCTCAGTTATCTAGAAGAACATTTGCCTTAAAGTTTGCATCAATGCCGATACCTAACGCACAATATTATCTTTATCCTTTATTTTATTTTATTTAGGATCATATATATACATTAGGATTTTTTAATGTCTGTAATTTAATAACTGTTACCCATATTTTTAAATTTATTGCTTTTACTTTTTGTTTTGCAGATATTTTAGTGCAAGATATTTTGTTTTGCAGATATTTTAGTGTACTTAAAATTTATGAAATTTTCTGTGTAACATCCATGAGGTTGTATCTTCATATTAAAAGCAATTAACTGCTGTAATCTGAAAACAAAAGTCAACTGCCTTGGCATCACTTGAAAATTGATTTGTATATTTTATTAGTTAGTCAGATAGGAAATTGAAAAATTAATATGAACAGATCACCACTGAAATGAATTGTTTAAAGTATATCATATCTGAAGTGTGCTTGTAAGATAAATTACGGTGACTGAAATAAAGATGAAATTTATCTTGAAGAAATCGATAACAAAATAATTTTCCATAAAAAAACTATATTTATTATTGGAAGTACATTTCTGAATATGCGTAGTACTTGAAAAAATTGTTTCAGATTGATAGTAAAATTAGGAAGCTTTGATGTTGATTTGATAGTCGTTATTAGGTTAGAGAGTGGTATACCTGGAATAGAATGTGTAATTATCAACACCAATATTTAGTTATGCTCTCAGAATGAGACTTGCTTACCAAAATATATTTCACTTTATGTTAGAATATTGTTTACGTAAAATGCACACTTTTGACATTAAATAAATATTTGTAAAAAAGCATCTATGTAGATGCATCCCTTTTAGAACACAATTTCGCTCTTATATGATAAGAAAAAGCCCCATTAGCAGCCATGTGGTAAAGTTGCCGAACACCGGAGGTCTGTTCGAGGATTTGAATCTTCGCAAACAGGTTGTGTGTATGGGTTTTTCATGGTTTTTTCCATGTGCAACGTGCATATAGGACAATTTCCCTTAGAAAGTTCTCCACAAAAGCATCCTTTTCTTTAGACAGTTAGTCCTCAAACGCTTTTCTGTAATCAACTAAACCAACCAAAGTGTATGATAAGAAAATTGTAAAAACCCTCATGTAGCATGGCAACATGGTTTCATTTCAGCATTTTAATGAATATGCATAAATACCTTTATAACACTTTACATACATGCTTCAATAATGCATTTCTTATTCTTAACATTTACAAAATTAAGTAACATACTGTGCCATTGTATGTAGTGCATGACAGCAACCTATTTATTTATTTGCACAAAAAATAAAATTAATTCTGGGAATACCCACTGTCAGGTTCTTTAGTTGGTCAAGGTAGCTAATCACAATGGCTATGACACCCACATTCTCTTATAGTGAGATTGTTTGGAAATTGAGTAGTGTCCATCATTTACACAGTATGTGTCTTTTACTCCAAGTGTTCAATGGGTAGATAGCGTGAATAATTGTGAGTATGGAAGTAACTTTAAAAAAAAAAGAAGTGTTAGTTAGTAACTAGTTCCCCCCCCCTTTTAGGAGTGATTATTGTGAAATTATATTTCAGTTCCAAGCTATGTCTGGAAGTAAGAAAACAAACTCCCTGTCCCCCCCCAAATATTTCTTTGGAGATGGAAATGCAAATTTCTAATTGTTTGCTGAAGTAGAAAATGCATCTCAGTTTGCCGAGAGTCTAAATTTAAATTAAACAACAGTAAGATCCAATAAAAAAAATAATAAATGAATTAGAAGTGTTATTACCGCAGGATCTTTGCAAAATATGTAGCTCGTTCCTATGTGCCAGTTACTGAAATAATGGAAAAAGCACTCAGCATTTGGATTGAAGATTGTTCTTCAAAAATGATTTCATTGGGAAGTAATGTACACTGGTGTGCAAAAATTAAGAACGAGACGGTTTTTTCAATATAACTTTGTACAAAAGCTTTCCAAATCAACACATTTAATACCGTAAGATCCCCAATACGTAAGAACATGAGTAATGTAAGCAACACTTACTAAAAGAGAAATCAGAGGGATAAAAAGAAGCTTTATTGAAAACCTAGCTGGAGCGCAATGCGACTGAAGGCCGAAACATCCCTGTGATGGGTGTCCAGCAAGAAACATCCGGTCTTTAATAGGGGATATGATCTCCCCTGACTGCTAGGCAGGTTTCACATCATTTGTGCATGCTGGATATGTGGTTGTTAATGAGCTGTTGAGACACTGCTGCTCGTTCCTCTTGTAGCACCAATCGCAGTTTCGGAATCGTTACTGGCGATAAGTTACGTGCTGCCACGGGTCTCCCTAGTAAGTTCCGTACATGCTTGACGGGATTTAGATCCAGAGACCTTGCCGACCAATCCATGTGTTCAATATCTTCACTCTCCAACAGCTCTTCGACAGTAACTGTGCGATGAGGTGGAGCGTTGTCGTCCATGAAGAGGAACTGAGGACCCATAGCCCTTGTGAAAAGACGCATGTAAGGAAGAAGAACCTCGTTACAATAGCAGTCCCAGGTGACGAACCTCCTTGGGAGATATGAAGGTCGGTCCGGCTACCAAGCATTATGTCTGCTCGAACGAGAACTCCGCGACCTCCAAAACAGTCCCTTTTGATGATGTTGAAGGGGTTATTGCGTGTTCCCCGCTCTGTCCAGATGTGTATGTGTCTAGAATCGCAACTCAGACTAAATCTGCTCTCATCTGTAAAGAGTACTCGTCCCCATTCATTGTCTCTCCAATTCCGGTGTTCCCGGCACCACAGAGAACGCCTTCTCCGATGGGCAGGCGTTAGAGGTACACACCGTACAGGGCGTCGTGCAAACAGACCACCACCGTGCAGTCTTCTGGCCACGGTAAAACGCGATATCGGTCGTCCAGTCGCCTGTGTCGTGTGTCTAGCGATTTCTCCCGCTGTCTGCCGCCTGTTTCTTCTGGCCTGTAAGGCAATATACCGGTCATCTGCGGGTGTGGTTCCTCGTGGATGACCACTACTAAACCCCCGGATAGCTGTTCCTGTAGTTTGAAATTGTCTCCAAAGTCGTGAAAAGATGCTGTGAGCAATTCCGAACTCTGCAGCCACACTTGTCACACTGCGGCCTTCCTCCAACTTCCCAATGATTCGACCTCAGGTAAAAGCATCCAGATGTCGTCTAACAGATTGATTATTCGCCATTTCTCGCTGAGGCAGCAACTCTGTGTGATTTTAACTGCTGTACGGTGTGCAATCTCTTTGCCAGAAATACTGATCTTACACCGACAACATGCTTTATACTACTCAGACACTCCCCCATTATGTCTACCTGCATATCTGCACATGTGCTACCATACATCACCTTACTTAATCTCCTGATTGGTCTTTCTGTCCGCTCTGCCTCTTTGTTCAGCTGATATGCTAATTTTTCGACTTCGTCCTTAATTTTTGCACACCAGTGTATGTCATTAGAGAAAAGACTGTCAAAATTTACAAGCATCTCAAAAAATGTGGAGAATTTTCTGTACACCCAAACTTTTTGGAGAGTTAGGGTTGGTTCAAGAAATTAAAAAATTATTTTGCAATTCACAGCATAAGGATTCAGGAAGAATCTGCATCGACTGATCATGAAGTCATCAACATATATCCAGAAAAAATCAAAGGAAGAGTAACAAGTTTTTAATGCCATTGAGATTGGCTTTGGAGGAAGAAAGTGCCCAAGAGGACCTTTATGTGTGTGTGTGTACATATATATATATAACTTCTAGTTTTAAGGCTTAAAAGAAATTAAATATATGAAAATATGAATCTTTGCATTATTTAAAACATTTTTGTAATTGGGATTAACATATTTAACAGTTGTGAAAAGAAAGGCCGGGTAAGGGCTTTTCGTGACACAGTGTATATTCAGTAATATTATATTCAATTAAATATGTATATTTATAAACAGAAGAGCCAAAACATTATGATCATCACCACATTTTTCAATGAATTCTTCTGGATGACATGGAGAGCACATGATTAGTTGGGAATGGTATTTAATTGCTGCTGGGGAAAGTAAAGATTCATTCTTGCACTTAGTTTTGTGAGTAACGGGAAAGGCTGCTGATCTAAGCGAATTTGATAGAAGGCAAATTGTAATGCCTTGAAGACTCAATGAGTATCTTGAAAAAGAACGTTAGAGACTGTTCCACTTGGTGCAGCAGAATCGTCGACAGACACAGCTAACAACCCAATACAACATAGGTCCAAGTGCAAGCGTTTCAGAACACACAATTCAACGGACACACTATTGCATATGGGATTGTGCAGCAGACGTCTCATTGGTATGCCTCTGTTTATCAAGCGTCATTGTCAACTGCATCTACATTGGGCCTAGGAACATCAAGAGTGGACCATGGTCAAGTTGAAAACTGTTGCCTGGTCCGATGAATCACAGTTTCTCATTCATCGCATCCATGGTCATGTCAGGGTATGCTGTCATCCAGGTGAAGGTTGCCCCTCCCCTTCCCTGGTACAGCAGGTTATACACAGGCTGGGTGGTGGCAGTTTTATTGTTTGGGGGACTTTCTAATGGGCGACTCTGGGCCTTTTCTTTTGACAGGCCATGAAAGTTGTGAACTATCTGAACATAATTGCGGATCATTTGCACCTTTATATGGTGTCCGTGTTCTCAACTAGAAGTGAAATCTTCCAACAGGACAATGCCTCATGTATCGAGGTTCAAATTCTGTTGGAGTGGTTCAAGGAGCATAAGGATGAATTCTGATTAACCTGATTTGCCAGATGTTAACCCAATAGAGCACATTTGGGATGTCATGGTGTGATAGCTCAGAACTCAAACACTACCATTTAGGAATATCTTGACTTTGTGTGACTGCTACTTAGGCATTTAGTACAGCTTATGTCCTGAACTTGTGGCATCCATGCTAAGGCAAGTTGTAGCTGTTTTGCAGGTCAGAGGTCACGAGCACATTATTGAGTAGGTAATCATAATGTTTTGATTCTTCAGTGTATACACACATATATATTGTGCTCACAAAAGTCCAATTTTTTTTTCAAAATTTGTCAAAAGCTTTACCTTAAACTTAGATTGTATGAGTTTTAAAATTTCACTCTTTTTTTGTGTGTATGGTAATGAAATTTAACCTGAGAAGTTTATTTTTCAATAGAGCTTGATGATACTGCCTACAATAGGTTATGGACGATGAGAGGATTTGGTCAAGCATACCATTTTTGGAAAGAATCTCGTCGAGCAAACTCACCTGCACTTCATGCCTACCTCACATACATTACACTGCCTTGGCATTCCATCATTGCAGGTAATATAATCCAGACAAATTTAATTTAATTTTGTCCCATTTGTTTCTAAATTAAAATAGATATATGATCACTTTTAATCACAACTTTCTTAAATGATGTTAGATCTTAAATGGTAATTAAGGTAGTAATAAGAAAATCTTAAGTGCCCACAAAAGCACTTAAGATTCATTAGAATTCATTAGATCTTCTCATATTTTATGGAAACCGGGTTTAACTTAAAAGGCTTGAAGCAGTAGATTATATGATAATATGTTGATTAGCAATACGTATTTAAGTATGATCACTCTGAAATTTTTTTTTTTTTTTTTTTTTCGTTTTAGACAAAATAGACTTTTGAGAAATTAGTATTTATGACATTTACCTGCATATTTCCTCCTTTGTCTTTTTTTTTCTCCTCATAAGCTGCAAAGAATAACAGTTCTGATGCAGTTTTTAATGAAATTGCCAAATAGTCCTTATCAGAAACAAAAAATCTAGTTTTGTTAATCTGAAAATGTTTTATTGCCAAAAGGTGCCAGTATATTTCTTGTGTCAGTTAATAAGCAAGTACTTTGAAAACTTCTGAGTTAGGTAATACAGTCAAACCTGTATTTAATGAACACTTTATTTTAAGTATTCCTCTATGAGTGAAGTTTTTCAAAGGAATATGCCTGAGATATGAATTTCCTCCAAAAAATGAAAAACTCCAAATGGCAAAGTTTAATGAAGTTTTTGAATGGATAATTTCTGAGATTTTTTATTCTGCTTTAAGTTATTTATTCATTTTCTGTGATTGCTATAAATATATATATATATATATGCATGCAGCTGTAGTCCTAAAGAAAAGCAGATGACATTCCATTCTATATGAGGGATAAATTGGAGGGAAGATTCTTGAATTAGAAAGCATTTAAAATTAAGCATTGTAAAAAATTTCCTAACCACTTCTGTTTTGCAAAACAATTTAAGGTTAACCTACGGTTGCACATTAATTTTATTTCTTCTTTTTGTGATTTTGAATGATAAAAATGTCAAAATGAAAGTTAACATTTAAAGAAAATACCTGATTTGGACATCACATGACTTCCTTATGCAGCCTTTTAAATTATACATATTTTTTGCTGCAGTTTATTTAATTTTATTTCCTAGAATTTCATTAGAGATATATTTCTAATTCAGACGATTTAGTTCTTGCTTGTGGCAAGGCAAAAAATACGTAAAAATTCTATCTTCATTAAAAATTGTGAAATACAGAAAAACCTAAAAATCCAAATGAAGTTACAAAAAAAAAAAACAATTTTTACAGTTAAAATTAAAGTTTTTACACAAAAATGAGCAATTTGGCCAGTGGACACGAAGACGAAATTTTTGGTGCAAAGAATTCAAAGCGAATTTTTAATCACACTGGGTAAAAAGACACTGGATTTGGTGCATCAATTGGCTTAATTCACTATTCTACTGAGAGTATCAACTGTAAGTAAATGGTGGCATGATTAGACTTAGTACCTCTTAATTTTTTAAATTACTGATAATTCTACAACTATTGCATGGAGTTTAAATAAAGGCATAAAAACCTTAATGGGCACGTAAGAATAACATAATTCAATTACTTTTAAAGCAAAAAATGCACAATTTACCAATATAAAAAATAAAAACAGATCTCACCGAGTCAGGTAACAGAGTGGGAGTATATATATGTATATATATATATGCGTGTGTATATATATATATATATATACACACGCATATATATATATACATACTCGTGCGAATAGTCATTAATCCCTTGAGGGCTAGCACCCAGAGAACAAAACGCAGCCATGGAACTGAACCCCCTGAAATTAAACGCTAAACCAAAAAAACCCACACATTTTCAGCAGTTAAGCTTACTTTTACAAATAAATTCATATAAAATCAGCATTTTAATATAACGGCCTCAATTTTTGAAGTTATGTACGTAATATACTAATTATTAATATGTAAGTATTATGTAATTTATTAATATAAAGAATATCACATTAATAGAAATAAATTAAACATGCAAAATACCAAAATTAATATTATAAGCATGAAAACGAATACCATGCACATGAAAACAAAATTACAAATACAAAATGTAAAAGAAAATTAAGCAATAATTATCTGTAGGTAATTCAATTTCATTTTACCATTGTTGTTCTGTTGCACAGCAGAATTCTGCTGTGTGTGGTATAATTCATTCAAAATGAGAATTGACACGCAGGACAACGATGGCATTTTTCTCCGAGCACGTAAGATGCGTCACGCATTGGGAAAGCTGATATCTTTGCCCTTCTGTAATGATGCTGTAATGTTACTTTTCAGTTAACCTAGAACGTCTATGTAAAGTTTTTAAATAAATATAAAAAAGGGCAACTGGTCTGAGTTTTTCCATCACGGAAGTTCAGCGATGTTACAACCGCTATAGTCAGCTAGATGCATTTTCCCAAATTCTCATAACCAAAAACAAAAAATAGAAAACCTTGAGCTGGATGCATTTCCCCACATTCTAATAATGAAAAATGCAAAGAATAAAACAAAGACAACGAAATTCCTAACAAAATAAACAAACACGCCAGTGTCCCTTTGTGGAATAATAACTTTTTAAGTTAAATAGCTGCAATTCCCAGTTTCTTTGCACCAATAAATCTATCAAAACCAGCAGCACAGAACAGAAAATGATGCTCATACATGAAGGCCAAAATCCACATGACTTAACTCGATGTGAAAACCGTTACCATTTAGCACCATCTAATGGCATTTAAAAATTTTTAAAAATCATTCCGTTTTCATGTTACACATACACAACGCTGGGTCAAAGAGATCGATTGGAGCTCTTCGCGTATACACGACACTGAGCTGGTAAGAGGAGAATCGTTGCGTCACATGTACGCGACGCTTGTCAAAAACGAGTTAATGAAGCTTTAAAAAGCGTAGAGAACATGTGCATATGCTGCTAGATTGAAAAATATAAAAATCAAAAGTAAAAGTCGGAATGAAGTGAATAAAATTCTGTTCCTGCAATCTGAAGATCTAACCTAACTTTTCCAGAAAAGTCGGCCCACCAGCGGCCGAGTGGTAAAGATGCTGAATACTGGTAGTTCGGTCTGAGATTCGAATCCTGCAAACGGGCTGGCTGCATGGGCGTTTTCGTGGTTTTCCCCATGTGTAACGTGTATACGAGCCAGTTTCCCTTAGAAAGTCCTCCACGAAGGTATCCCCTCCCTTTAGGCAGATAGCCCTCGTGTGCTTTGCCATAACCGAATAACCTAACCAGATAAAGTCGTCAAACTGAATAAATGCAAATTAATGAAACTTTAAAAAAACGGAATCTTTAAATGAAAATCAAGATGAGAAAAGAGAACATTTTTTTTTTAAATTACAAAGCATTATGCTTTACAAAACAAAACAAAATAATTTTTTAATCTCCTCTGTTTGACACTTCAAACAGAATTTGCCAAGGAAAACTGTTTTTGAAGGTGTTTAATCAACTTAAATCAAGTTTCAAAAACATTTTTTCCTTGGCAAGTTCTGTTTGAAGTGTTAAACAGAAATTAAAAAATTATTTTTAAAAATTAATCAACTTATATCAAGTTGATTAATGAGTTCCAAATACATGTTCCGTTCCTCTGAATCGTTTGAGGTTCAAAATTGGTTTAGAGTCTCAAATTTTCTCTTTTGTCATTTTGATTTTCATTTAAAGATTCCGTTTTTAAAAGTTTCATTAATTTGTGTTTATTCAGTTTGGTAACTTTACCTGGAGAAGACAGGTTAAACCTTCATATTGCAGGAACAGAATTTTATTCATTTCTATTCCGACTTTTTGATTTATATACACATACACATATATTTGGTGTGGCCAGTTGCAACAAAAAAGAGGGGTGCACAACTAGCTATTGTTGCAGTGCATATACATTGGCGTGTTTCTCTTCTATTCTAATTACAAGATTATTTATTTACAAATGATGATATTGAGACTTCAGGAATTCCTATTAAAGAGTATATGCTAGAGAGCATAAAAATAGCAGCCAGAAAACAATTATTCATGATAAAATAGATGAAAATTTTAATGAAAGTAAATATACAAAATCTTCACTAGAAGAGAGGTTAAATGCATTTGAAACTGTATGGCAAAGTTTTAAGTTTGAAGAAAATGCATCAAAAAACATTTTCCATGCATTACAAAGATGTGAGACTTTTTATGACATTAAACATTCGTGACAGTGAAAACAAACTAAAGTAACTGATTATTATTCAAAATTATTTAATTTTCATATATAATTTTCATGTGTAACCTTGATGGAACAGCTACTGTAATGTATGTAATTTTGCTTTTATATTTCAGACTAGTACTGTTTAACACTTAAAATTAAAAAAAAAAAATTTCATCTTAAATCATGCTTTATTATAACCTCCATTTTATGAATTCTTCGATGTAGCAAAGTATTTCTGTAACTTTGTTAAATAGAGGTTCAATGTGATGTATATGAATGATAGAAAATTTTAATATAAAAGTATAGTGATGAAAGCAAAAACAGTAGCGTACTTCTTAGAAATATGGAATATCGTGTAATTTTCTGAATTCAGTTGTTAAGAGGTAAAATTATTGGGTATTATTATTATTATTGAAATTATTATTACATAAGTAAATGCAGTAACTTGCTATATTAGATAACTGATAATAAGTTCATCTAGCTTAAATGCATTATTTTTTAATAATATTACTAAGTGATATACCTACATCACAAACTGAATATTCTGTTCATTTGGTCAGCGCTTTTAGAGTTGTTAACACATTGACTGCCAGTCACTTAGAGTTAGATTGATAGTTAATGCCCTCACATGGAAGTAGATTGTACCCAGATGCCAACATATTTAATGTAGGAAATATGACTTAAAAATAGTAATAAAAGATAAATATGTGATACCTAAGTATTATTTAAGCTTTTCATTGAAGAATTTTATAATTACGCTCCAGCGCGTGATTGGCACTACATGTCAAATTTTTCGCCAAATGCCACATTACGCGCTGGTGTGGGACATGTAAGAAGTGAATCAAAATAAGAAAAATAAGTGACAGTAAGCATTATTTTTATATAAAACTGTATCATAACAATTATATATATTACAAATGAATTTATTTCAAGAAAATCACAATCGCGTTATTGCAAAGGATACATTTAGAATGTTATTTATGTATTATCTTTGCACAATCTAAGCAGTAACCAGGAGATCCTTCACAAAATTTGCAGACATATATTGTATCTTTACGTTTCCCTTTGGAATAGCAGCATTTGCATTTCTTTCTTAGAATCTTTCCGACCCTTTTTTCTTCCCGTGTACTCAGCAAATGTTCAGATTCAGACTGATTACACGCAGGAGCACTAAGAACAGATGGCTCTTTCAGTAAACTTCGTATCACGGATAAACGATATACGTGTTAACGAAGTGTAAACGATATACGTGTAAACGGATAACGAAGTTATATAGCGATGTATTTCCATTGGAATACTTATTATAGATAAAGGGGGAATTGTGCATCATCATTTGCAAAATATGCAAGAATATTTTCGTGGGCCACCTAATTGTTTTTCTCTCACAAGGATAATAGGCAAGCATCTGATCTTGCTTATCAATACCTGCCATAAATTTATTATATTGAATTACAGGCAGAGGTTTCGATTTAATTTCACCTCTTTTGTTTGCCTTTTCCATCATATCATTCTTATATTCATTGGAAATGTAAGTGACGTCTCTCTTATCCTTCCACTTTGCAATCATCACACCATTAGCATACTTTGCTACAGTTTGTCCTTTCTTCAGTTTTTATTTTTTTTTTTTCGTTTACCACTTTTGGAAATGTCTTCCTGATTTTTTTTATTGTCCCAGTGCAATGGGTTTTTCTGTCAGCAAGACATTTTGCTAGCTCGTAACTCTTATAATAATTGTCCATAAATACACTATGCTCTACACCGAGCATTCCATCAAGTAAATTCATGACGACTTTTTGTGAATGACCCTTCCCACCAGAGTCATCCAACGTACCTGTATACACCATAAATTTGAGAATCATACCATGAGAGGTTGTGACCATGTATAACTTAATACCATATTTATGGTGTTTATTCAGTATGTACTGTCTGAATACAAGCCGTCAACACCACAATATCATTGATTCATCTAAACTAAGCTCTCGTCTTGGAAAGTATTTTTGAGATACTCGTGAGTTGAATGAATTTATCATATTTCTTATTTTATACAGTCGGTCCTATGGAGGTTCTGTATTCTGTTCCGGGATTTTTGTGAAGTGCAATGCCCTCAATAACAACAGAAACCGATTCCTGCTCATATTTTCTGCAAATGCACGTAAACCAAATAGTGAATCTGTTTTCCAATAATCTTGTATACGGTTCATTCATATAGTTCCCATATGTAAACTTAATCCCACAAATATCAAGAGTTTCTCTTTTGTGGTGTGCTTCCAATCATTGATGCGAGAACATTTCTTTTTTTCATGGTGCAAAAGTACTTTCTGAGCATAATCATTCGTTTCAGCAACAATTTGCTGCAAGATAGCGTCAGTGAGAAAATGGCGAAAGAAATCTATAGGATTGTTACCTGAAACAGGTTGGAGCAAATACTCAGATTTCATGAAAGGGAATTGTTTCATAGATTTAGAATCATTTTCCCAAACTATGTTTTCCACCATAGTTGAATCATCGTGCTGACATGCAGCCTCTTGCGCGACTCCTTCATCATCATCATCGTCGTCCAAATCCGAAATATCATGGCCATGAGTGGGAGGATAGAATTCCTCGTCACTGTCACTATTATAACTAAAATCACTCGGGTACTTGTCTGATAATTCAGCCAACAAATTTACCATTTCTTCATTTGTTAGAGCCGTATTATTTTGAATTTTTCTTCTTTTGGGATGCGAAGGCCCTGCAATATCATCTGAATAACTCATATCACAATACTTTTTTTAATAAAAAAATAAAATATTAATTTCGAAACCACAATTATTTATACGTACTTTCTAATCATTACTCCATGCCAATTTCATCAGAAAAACCCTGCATGCAATGCCAACTGAACTGGAGAATGAATAATCAGTGAAGGATTTTCCCGCACCAGCGCGTGACTGGCTACTGAGACATCACCCCACATCCTGCGCTGGCACGTGATTGGCAGTCAACGTGTTAATTTGAATTTTTAATACTGTACTATAGAAATTTTAGTGTAAAAAGCTCTAATTTATTTGGCTGCCTTATTTGGGGAAAAAAAATTAGGAAAATCATACATATTTGAAAAATTTAATCCCAGACATAGAGATTATATGTTTAAGTAAATTTGCGAAAAGAAATGCATTAAGGTCTTCATGTCAGCATAATAATAATTTCAAATTTCAGTAAAAGTTATTTCATGCCGAGTAAAGTGCATTTCATATTGAAATTGTTGTTTAGTTATTAATCTCCAGGGTTAAGATTTTGTATATATATATATATATGTATATTTGAAGAAAATGTTATTCTTGTCATTGATTTTTTTGTCTGATTACAATTCTGAAACAAGAACCAGTAACTCTTAAAACAGCTGCATATATAAATATTACTTATCTGCTGTTTGAATAATGATATACATTCTATTCAGTGATGAGGCAAATTCAGAAATTTATTATTTTTTCCTAAATTTACAAATAATGTAAGGTTCAAGCTATACACACAGAAATACAACTGGTAAGGTTACTTCCATTCATAACGAGACAGTATATGATTGAAAATTTATATCTTATTTTTATATCAGTACTTTTTCATCTTTTTTATTCGGCTATTCTTTTTACTTGTATTTTATTTGTACATTTATACGCTTTCAGTAACAGAAATTCAAGGGAATCTGCTTACTGTATTTATGTTCTTTCATACAGTTTATATACGAGGCGTATGCGGAAACTAAGTACCGTTTTGAAAAAAAAAATAGTAAAACAATTTTTTCGAATCCAATTTTATTTTTACATGAAAATACATGTCTCAAACTATTTTTCAACATAGTTTCCGCCAATGATCAAACACTTGTCATAGCGGGTGACCAGTTTTTGTATACCATCGTCAAAGAAACTTCCCGCCAGTTTCGATAACCACGACTCCACAGCATTTTTCCTGTCATCGTCAGATCCAAAGCGCTTGCCACCAAGCTCGCGTTTCGTGTGCAGGAACAAGTGATAGTCGGACGGCACCAAGTCCGGGCTGTACGATGGGTAATCGAACTGCTCCCAATGAAACTGTCGAATTAACGATTGAGTGACACCAGCAGTATGGGGCCGAGCATTGTCATGGAGCAACACAATTCCTTTACTGAGCATTCCTCTTCGTTTGTTTTGAATGGCACGCCTTAGTTTTGTTAAAGTCTCACAATATTGTGCCGCATTAATGGTTTCACCTCTGGGAAGAAATTCTCAAAACGCCTTTCATATCCCAGAAGACAGTGCACATAATTTTTTGTGATGACATTGTCACTTTGAACTTTTGTTTTTTCGGAGAATGAGTGTCTCCACTCCATCGATTGTTGTTTTGATTCTGGTGGGAAATGACACACCCAAGTTTCATCACCTGTCACAATTTTGTTTAAAAAGTTTTCTCCCTCATCACTGTACCGCGTGAGAAATGTCGGGGCACTACCAAGTCGCTTTGTTTTGTGAACATCAGTGAGCATTTTTGGAACCCATCGGGAACACAGTTTGCGATCATTCAAGCGGTCACACACAATTTCGAACAAAACAGTACGTGAAATTTGTGGAAATGCCTCTGAAAGAGTTCTCATTGTGAAGCGTCTGTTCTCATGAATTGCTTCAACAGCTTTCATTACCAAATCATCGGTGAAGAAGGCCAACCACTCCGAGCCCCGTGGTGGACATTTGTTCGATCTGCATTAAACATTCTTACCCACTTTCTCACCGTTCCATCACTTATCGCGTATTCACCATAAACTTCTGTCACTTGACGATAAATTTCGGCCGGTTTAACATTCCTCGCGTTCAAAAATTTAATCATGGCACGAATCTCACAGTCAGCAGGAGAACTAATTATCTTAAACATTTTGAATGTGCACAGCAAACTGAAAACACAACGTAGAGCAACCAAAATGGCGACAATTGAAAGTCAGAGAACAAGAAAGATTAGTGCACATGCGCGGGACGCCTACCACAGCGCTGCGACGGTGCTAGAATGAAACTGTATTTAGTTTCTGAATACGCTACGTATATGTAAACTACATATATGCATTTAAAAATTTTATTTTTAAATTTTTATTTCCAAGTAAACCAAGACTATGCTTTAAGATACATTTAATTGAAATGGTAATTAGATATTTCTCCCCTTCTAGATATTTTAGATTCTAAAGAGCAACCAGTATTGACTTTCTAGCATCTGAAAGTATTATAGAGATTTCAATAAATGAAATGAAGAGGAAAAAACGTGATTTTAATTTTTATGTCTGAATTTTCTATGCAATAAGTATGTATTTGTATATATTTTTATTTAACTATATTTCTAGTCAGAACATGACATGGAACACTTTGTCAATATATTTTTTAAAAAAAGGTTTAAAATATGGATGTGATTGCAGTAATCATTTATAAGTTTATGAATAGTTATTGTACTGAAAAAAAAATGTATATAATATAAAAGTATAAAGGGACTGTAAGAAGAAACCATATGATTATATTGTTTTTTACATGTGAAGTTTAAAATTTCTTTCCCTTGATTACTTAATAATATGTGCCAATTATATTTTAAGTTATAAATTGTGTTACAAATATGTGTTTAAGCTTTTTCAAATTTTTTGTACCTATTTATGTTTCAAGTGTTATATAATTTTGGCAACTTAATTTTAATTTTGAATTTATGTTTATTTTACTTGGTGCTATAAAATAAATATATGGATATTGTATTATATATGTGTACAGCTAGAATTTATGTACATAATTAGAAGAATCATTTCCATTCTTTGTTGAATAGTATAATTCATATTTTTAATATATAAATGCGTAAGAAGAATGGTGTTCAAGTTATTTTGAGGTGTGATATTTATTTATTATTCCAAACTATTTTAAATGCACCACATCATTTTACAACAAGTTTACTTATTTGAATATAGTTGCAATATATTTCATTCAAATTAATGGTTATTTCATAATTTTAAAATGTATGAAATAAGTAGTTTGTTATAAGAATGCTTTATCTTTTGTTTATTAAATATGCAGTTTGAATAAGATCCTTTATTGTATATTTAATTGGTTCTCTGTTAAATAATATTCCAATTTATATACCCTGAAGCCTTAGGGTTCATGAGTTTAATTCATTCCTGAAGCCTTTCGTAAATTGAAGGAATTTTCCCCATAGGAATTAATGTAAAATGGGTTAGTTAATTTTTTTACCACAGATGATTACTAAGTTAAACGTCACAACTTGTACACAAGTTCATAACTCAGAACAAATAAAAATCATGAAATGTATGGGATGGAAATAAACACAATATTAAACAGATAAAATGGATGAAAATGTAATTTTATCATGCCTATACAAAGGAGAGTGGACAGCATATGTGGAAAATGTTGAGGAAGATGTTATTGTTTGGATGCAAAATTCATTTCCATAAAAACATCAGGGTCATGTTAAAATGTTTCTCAGGTGAGACATGGCATTGTCATTGTAAATGCTTATGCTGTAGCCTGTTCTGTTTTATCAGACACTTTTATCTGCACATCTTGTCCCATTTTGCACAAATTTCATGAATTAAGCTATGTTTTCCCTTCCCCCTCCCCCTTTTTTTTAACTTGTCTTTCAAAATCACTTTTTGTTGCAGCTCCTGAAGTTAGTTTTTTCATGATGAGCTCATTTTTATGATCTTCTAGTAACTTCTCTACCTCTTCATTGTTAGTCTCCTAGCCCATGATTTTGCCTACAATTTTATGGATAACAATAAAGTCCTTAAAGTTTCTGTCTGCAATCCAGTCTTGCGATCATGTTCCCCAGGCAGCTGTGATTCAAAAGTTATTGCTGCCTGGCTTTGTTAATGAGAGTTAAGCAATGAAAAGTATTAAAATGTTTCTAGAAGTTCCTGAGTGTTAATAATATGGCGCAGGTTACAACAAAACTCCTTCTGATATTAAGTAGTTATTTTATTTTAAAAAGATTTTGCAAAATTGCCAGTTTCTGTGAATTTACCCTTTTTTTTTAATTAGTTGTTTTTATAAGCTACAGAAACTAATTCACAGAGCTACAGAAAAAATTATGATCAATAAATTTGTTAGCATAATGGTAAGAATTTTTCAGTAGGTAGGAATTATTCATGGGCATAATTCTCAAACAAAGAAAGGGTTACACATATAGATAGTACCTTAAAAAATATTGTATCTTTGAAAACGTGGGGTATTATGCATTATATTTTTATTTTTTCTTTTACCATATGCTGCAGAAAATCAATATAGGAAGTAGAAGTATCTGACATTAAGTAGTCATGGGGTAAAATATGAATTGAATCAAATGAGAATTTAAGCTATTGTGAATTGCCAGTTATTTATATAATTTAAATTATCTAAGTACAAAAATTAAACTGAAAATTATTTTATAGGATAGGATAGTTATTAGTCACGTGCGCAGTATATTTTTTACATATATCTGCATAATCATACATGTTTAAAATGGTAAGATTATGGAATATAAAAACAGAATTCAACTCCAAGTTTTCAGAATTTCTAAAATTTGTGAGATAAGAATTGATTACAAAAGTGTACAGTGTTATATTTAAATTTTATGGAATTGAACTTAACTGATTTTTTGTTTTAATAACAAATTTTATTCATTATGAGGTCTGCTCAAAATTTTAAGATTTTAGTTCATGTAAGAATTTTTTGAGTAGTATTACTAATGAGCTACATCATGATTTTATGTTTTTAAATAAGGAAATGATATATCTTCTTGATAGCTAAAGGTGCAGAATAACTTAAGAAATTTACTTATGATGTATGATCTGTTGGTGTAAACTGAGTTTTAGTGCAAAAAATGCTAGTTCAAAGAGAATTGTAAAGGTTAAACAAAAATTCTGAGGTTAAGAATGAAAAAGTTGTAACTGATACCAGAAGAGATTTTTTAATATTATTTTTCTAAAATTTTCCGTATAATGATTAATGGTAATTACTGATATTTTCATAGCACTCCAGTCTTCATACATAAGTATTGCATGAATATGTGTAATTCCAGCCAGATTTATAAACGATTTTACGGAAAATATTTCGATGACTTTATATTTACCTTTCAGTTCTTTGTGGCCTTTTCAACTAATATTTCAGAGAAATCAAACACCTGAATTTATTCAGTTTATACTTTTTTTGTTTACAGTTTCTTTGTTAAAAAATAATTATTTAATCATTCTTGTAGATGGTGAATGGCAATTTTGCCTTAATTTAAAAGGAAATTAATGTTTGATGCCTTTGCTTAATGAATAATTACATTTTTTGCTACTTCAGCATTAACTGTTATTTTTTGGTATTCTAGATTGCATAGGAGTTATATATGCTCAAAGTTTTTTTTTTTTTTTCATTGGGGTGCTTAAAAACTTGAATCGAGAATTCCAAAAAGAATATTAAAATGGCTTCATGATTTAATTTTTATTGGTGATTGAATTATCACTGTTAAAAAATCTGCTGCATAAAAAATGAAGCCTTCAATTCAAGACAAAAATTTAAACTATTGATTTTTTTACTGTTTCTTTTTTAAATGTGCAATTTTAAAGTGAAAACTTCTTTTCATAAAAATTAATGAATATAACATGGGAAAGGGAAATTTATAAAGATTTGTTGATAATCAAATTTTTATTGGACACTAATTTAAAAGTTGAAAGGAAATAAATAAAAATTAAATTCAAGTAAAAAAAGTAATGATTCTTGAATAGTGTTTTTAAATTCAATATACTGAAATCTTTGATGTGTTAAATTCAGGAACATTCTTCATATCTTGTGTTTTATGTTTAAACAAGCGAAATCTTTCATAACAAGTTGAATTACATTGCCATTTTTTATTCAGCAAGCTACCTTTTAAAGTTGGAATTTCAAAAAGAAAAAAAAAAAGTAAGCAGTCTAATCAGGCCTGGAGGAGTACACAAGTAGAATTTTGTAAAGATATCACTTATCGTTTTAGTTCTGTGGGCACACTGAATCAATAGAGCTTTGAAAAGAGTGCTGAAACAAGCATTACTGGGAAGCATGTAAAAAAGTAAGAGATTTTGCCTACAATAAAAAAAGCTATATTCTTAATACATAGCAGATTTGGCATTACCGAGGGTGTGCCGTAAGGAGGCCTGCTACTTTAAGCCTACCTCCAGAAAAGCTCTTCTTGGTTATATAATGATTACATGCATATAAATGAAAAAAAGTAACTTGGGTATATGATATTTACATTTCATATTTACACTTTTGTCTATTTATTTATGGTGGTACTTTTCGAAGAAAGTGGCACCACCATTGAAAGAGCACAACCCAACATTACATGTACCAGGATCCGTATCAGGTTTACTATCTGAAGACAATTTGTGTAGCACTTTCAGTGCTTCAGAAATGGTCAGTCCTCTCCGATCCATTTGGAAAATAATTAAAAATCTGAAAAAAATAAACTAATATATCTACAATTAGAAATTATAAACTAAAAAATAAAATTAAATAAGCATCTACAACTCAACAAAATATAGCACTAATAAAACTTTTTTGGACAAAAGCAAAAGAGAGAAAGAGAACTGGTCTAGTGAAAAACCAAGCAGCTAACTGATAAAATTACCCCTGACCTTCAGAAAATCACACCCAACAATTTCTTAGTTGGTAACCAAACCTTAAAAAAAAAAAAAAAGAGAGAGAGAGTAAGAGAAAAGAAAGAAAAAAAAACAGGAAATGAAACACAGATGTGGACCCACATTGTTAGTGTTTCAGTGATCCCACTCTGGGCACACCTGATGTTCACCGTACAATTTTAAGCAAGATTTCAAGGTAAAAATTTCAAACTAATATAGAATAAGGAGATTAACTTACAGCCAAAAAAATAACACAGAAATTTCTTTTATTTTCTAAAAAAAAATCTGGAAGATTTCTTTAAAAAATTGAGGGTTTTAAAAAACTAAACATGGCTAAAATATATGGATTGTTTGGTGTTGTGCTGCAGTCTAGTGTAAATAAGGAAGGTTCAAAGTGACCTATAGTAACCTATAAATCCTTTTTCGTTCAATTTTTCTGTGTGTACAAAGGGAAATTTTTAGGTGTGCCCAGACCGGGCACACCATGCTGCAAAAGGTTAAACTGAATGTGCTGTATAACTTTGCTTTAACTTATCTCCCTCAACTATCTAGGCACAATATTTTGCATCTCATGTAACTTGGGAAGCATTGTTTTAGAATTTATTTAATACTTGATAGTAAATTTCTCATTATTCTGGTAATGTTTACTAGATGAAGAAATAAATTAATTAGCTTTTTGAACTTGTGTTTTTTAAAATAATAATGCACAATTTTTTTTTTTTTTGAAGAAAAGAAAATATGCGTGTATTGCATATTTGAAATGGTTTTAAATGTGATTACATGTTTTTCAGATCTGAAATAATTCCGTACCCCCATACTCCCAAATTCTCTTATTTGGGTCCATAATTCATTCATATAAAATTGAAATTAGAAATCTATTGAACTAAAGTAATTGGTTTTTCTATATCAAAGTTTGCTTGATGAATCAGAATTATGCTTTTTTATTTTTTATTTACCAAAATTAGTCTTTATTCTTTTAAATCTTGTTGGGTTTACACACATGAAAGTTCAATGTTTAATTGTATTTATATCCTAAAATATGTATATAACTTTCTCTTAATTAAAATTTTAAACGTGATTTCTGTGATAAAAGTATTATTTCTAAAATGTGTCTATTCTTACATCTTCAATAAATGCATTTTTTTAAGAAAATGTGCTTAAAAAAAATTTTTTTTTTCTTTTGAAAAATATCAGTTGTAATTTCTCTGTGGTCAAATGAGTGTTGTTTCTCTTATATTGACCTTTTTCACTTCGTTTAATTTTTTATTGATCAATTAATATGTTACTCCTACTTAAATTCTCTCAAAAGTGATGATTTGATACTTTGCATAAAAATGTGATTTTTCATTCATAAAAATTTACATTGATATTTGAATACTCATAAATTATAAAAAAACTGTTTTCATGAAGTCAAATTTGTATGCATTTTTCTTAATAAATCATCTATAATAAAATATGATTCATACTGTTATAATTGTTTTTTTGGGGGGGCTACTTTTAAAGCCAGTTTCTGGAAAGAATAGATTTTGTAAATACACAGCCTCATCTGTGAATAATTTTGCATTCAAAACAGTTATCTCATATATATATATATATATATGTACATTGTTTTCAGATTAAAATATTAAACTATATTTTAAATTTAAATACAGTCATGCATTTGAAATATGATAATATACAATATACATAATACATCTACAAAGTTTAGGACTAGATCTTTTCCAGTAATCCGAGTAAAGCTGCTAAGTAACTGATGATTGTTATTACTAACACAACTCAATTTGTTTTCTTTAAATTATGATTTCGTTATGGAAAGAAGCTTAAATGGAATTTTTTTGCTTGATTATAACACATCTGAACAAAAGACATTAGATGAACACTGAAAAGCAATAAAGTTTTGATTCTACAGTGCAACTATCTTTGAGGAGTTTATTCTAAAGAAAGATATGTATGCTTTTAATCATTCACCCTGCTACCCCAATTGGATATTTGCAGGCTACTTTCCATTTCTTTAAGTGAAATCTTAACTATTAGAGCAGAATTGTAAGAATTCAGATATTTAGAAAAATTTAATGAAAGGAATGCATTGATAATAGACTTCTGTGAAGGCATCCAGAAGCTCTATGAATGTGTACATTTCTAATGTATAAGCATTAGAAATATTGAAGGGTAAATAGCTTTATACTCCCTTTATAAATTCTGAAATAAAGTTCTTAATTTATACAGAACTACTACAAAAGCAGTATTTAACCAGAAAGACAGTTTGTGTGTAGATTTATAATTAATACATTAAAATGAAGAACATTCCATTTATATTGCATCCTGTTATGTATATTTAGAACAGTATTATGCGTACTTCAGAAACATTATATATAATAAATTAACTTAAAAGTTTTCATCTGTTTGTTTAAAAGTCATTATCTACTTGAAGATGAAAATTACTTAAAAAAAAAAAAACTTTTTGCATATTTTTTCAAAAAATAACTTTGTTTATAAAAAAAATTTCAAATTTATTCACAAGTAACAAAAGTAAGTAGTTACTAATTTATTGCATACTATTGTATGTTAAATAACTTAATCATTGATTTATGTATAATGAAACATATGTAATTCTTAATGTATATTGTTTATGTTTACTGATGGTGTAACACAGTGTTACCTCACATAATCAACTTAATTTGTTACATGATGTAATTCTGTGAGATGCTGCTTCCTTACTGTAGAAATAGTTTTAATATTTTTCCAGGCTCGACATACAATTTTGATAAAGTTCCAGAGAACATTAATCATTCCAGCAATGTTGGAAACAGTAGACATTTACTAATTTATCATAAAATTTTAATGCACATCATGCATGTAACAGCCTTGAGTTTTTCTGTTCAGTTTAGTGTATTTTTTACTTCTACCAGAGTTCTATCGAAAGTCTGAACAAAATCTGTAATAAATTTAATCCCACATTTAACATACTAATAATGTATGGCAATATTCACATTTGGTATGTAATGCAGAGCACTTTTTGAAACGTGTGCATTTGTTGCACAAGGATTTTTTGGTGCATTTTTTGCTGTATGTATTGTATGCCTGAAGAAGTCAATCTTAAGAAAACTACTGTTTGAAAGACATGTTTTTTGTGTCTAAATTTAATTGATATAACATTTATTGTAAAAGATTATGATCAAGGAATAGATAAGATTAAGGTTTAGTATACTTAACCATGTTTTAAAAGTAAATGTAATCTCTTTTTTACACTATAAAAATAGCTTGAACTTTTTTTTTTTGAAGTCCCCCCTTTTTTGAGATTACATGCTAAAAGTAATTCATACTTAATTAAATTCAGGAATGATTAAAAGCATTTTTAAATTGAATTCCACTATCACATATACCTTCTCAAAGTTGCCAACTCTCCCGATTTAGACGGGAGACTCCCAATTTCCGACCATTCTCCCACCAACCCAATTTACAACATATTTCTCCCAACTTTCTTTTATTCTTAAAATTTCTCACGACTTTTATGCAACTTGGCTTAATATTTCGTTATTTGCATTCCCCAAAAAGTCATTTGGAGTGTCTGAAAGTACCTGGTTTTTCTCTAGACTGCAAAAAAAAAAAAAAAAAAAGTTTCATCAGTGAGAAATTACACGTTTCTGCTTTATGAGTGAAAGCACATGTCCGAAAACGTCATGTTCCATTTCTCCAGTGAGCACCGATTGCCACTGCATGTCATCTGTCATGTTATCTGCCAAGGAGCCCAAAGCAAGAATGAGGTTGTTATTTCATTCCTCTTGTCGCTAACCTGTGTGAACATACGTGCTTTTGAGAAATAGTTTAAGAAATTACCATATTTCATATTAGTTATGTCTGCGGAAAAGGTAAAATACTCAAGTACTTTTCAAAAATCGTACACAGATGACTTTCTTTCTAATATTTCCTCAAAGAAATGTAATACATTTGTGATGTGTACCGTTGGTCATTGCGATTTTTCAGTTTTGCACGATGGAAGGACGGATGTTCTGAAACATGTTTGTACACATAGACAAGAACAATGTGAATTCTATTGAAAAAAATGAAACGTTAATTTGTTCTAGGGAAACAAAGGTCCTTTAAGGACCAAAATATTATTAATGCAGAATGCACTGTTTGCATTTAACAATTAGTAACTGAACTTTCAGATATTAATTCGTAACAATTTGAAGTTAATTCATTATTAAAAAACATATTTTTATCCTTTAGTCAAAGGCGGGACAGTTCCATAAAGTCTTTTCTTGTTGAAAATAAATCTCCCGATTTTTGAGTGTCGTAGCTTGGCAAGGATGTCTTCTGTATTATCAGTCTTCTTTGGAGGTGAGAAAGAAGTTCCACCTCAACCTCTTATACACTCAGTTGAGTGAAGTCTGCTACACTGAACTAAATTATTCCTGTGCAATGTAGAGATTTATTGAAGGAACTTATAAACATATGTTATACAGGATAATGATACTCTTCTAAATTTAAAAAATATATCATAATCTGTGTACATCAAAAACAAAGGATACTGATATGGCAACTAAATCAAATGAAATACAGACTTAACCTTAGTTTTAATAATGTTATGGTACTTTAGTATTGCAGCCTCCATTTTTTAAAAGCCAGGCTGACATAAGGATTATTGCCAAGTTTATATTTTCTTCTCACGTCATTTTGTAGCTGCCATGTTTAAACAATTGCTTTTAATATGGCATAAGAAGCATTTCAATGTCTCAAAGATTTTCACCACTTGAACTCTGCAAAGTAAGATTCGTGATTGACAGTGAAACATGCCTCTTCGATTTTTATTCCACAACTTAATGGAGATCCGCAGTCCTTCAATATTTTGTGTATGAGCAGCTGCTGTTAGATCAACAAAATGAAATATATGGTTCAAAATAAAATGTCTGTTGTAAGTTGCTTTACTTAGTCCCTGTCTTTTATATACTCGCCAGAGGTTTTAAACTGTTGTTCCCTCTTGTAGATGGTCAATAATTTTTGCCATGAGTGAGGATGTCTCTCTATTTGGAAGTTGCGTGAGGAAGAATTTCTCAGCTTCTTAGCATAACTTGACAAATATCCACTATTGTGAAAGATCATGCCAGCTTTTTTGTTTTTTTTTTTTTTTTTTTTTTCTGTATGAACAGATTTTCGTCAGTGTTGACGGTTTTTTTCAGGGCCACCTAATCACTTATTTGGTTGATAATTTATATGCAGAGAATATGTTTCTCTCATAAAACTGTTCAAGTAGTCACATTTTTTTAGTACTTCTTTCATCTTAATCAACCTCAAATGAATTGCTATGCTATTACAAATAGTATCCTGAAGTCACTGAACCAGTTGGTTAAAGCATATGCTTTTCTTTCATTTGCAAATTTTCAAGCTGCATCTGTAAAGGCTTTCATTGATGCGGTTTCATTTAATAGCCATGCTTGGATATTCGAAGGCAAAATAAAATATGTCTTTCTTGGCAAGCATCTTCCTTACTTCTCAGTAAATTAAACATTTTAAAATTAAAGAATAAATAAATAAAATACATTTACACGTAAAAAAAATATAACATGATTTTCTCAGATCTCTTCTCATAATGGTTAACATTTGCGATTATCAAAAATCTTGACACGTTTACAAAACAGGATCCATAATAATAAGAAACAATATTACAAACTTACAAATCTGGGTTTAATTAATGATTATAGCACATTAAGGCTATTTGCCTAAGAGGACAGATGTCTTTCTGGACGACTTTTAAGAGAAACTGGCTCATATCTACGTTAGAAATTTGAGAAGACTGGAATCCATTTTTGAAGTCATTTTTAAACTTTAAATTTATATTATATTTCTAAGAAAGTACCTTGGCAGTTTCACAAAGGCTCATTCATATTAAAATCTGAGTGCATTTCATAAGATAAAAATTTGTTATTAAATTTCAAATTTAGTATTGTCACATTATATTGCCCACAACTATTCAGAAGAAATTTATGTATACATTAAGATTTATGAACACGTAAAACTATCAAAAAAATTCTTCCAATAGATCTTGTGTTGAAATATACTACACAATAGTTTTTCCATCCAAAGATTATGTAAAGAATTTATATTTTTAAACCAAATTCCTTTCAGATATACAATAAAATAATAAAAGATGTCATATTTATTACCAGATAGGTACGTAACTCTAAATTTTCCATTTAGATAATTTATAGAGAAGGACATTTTAATTTATTTTTCTAATACAATGTAGAAATGTATTGTAAATATAAGCACAATTAATTTAAAACTGAAATCCCATATATTTCTCAATGAGTTAAAATAAACGCAAGATTATTTTCGAAAGATATGCATGTTAAAAATGTTAAGATTTAAAAAAACTAGTAATTCCACGAAAATTTTCTCTTCAATCCAAATCGCGATGTATATGCGCAGAAATTTACTGAGCTTAAAGCGTGCATTTCATGGACCTTATAAAAAATAGACTAACCCAAATGGTTTTTCTCCCTCGTCTGACGCATTCCCGGCTGTCCTCTTGACTACATCCGGAGGAGTAACAACACAGTTTCGGCTTCTCCGTTCCGTGGACTTAACCACACTACGGGTCCTTACTCCCCCCCCCGAAGGACCGGGGCCGGAGTTCAACCTTGGAGAGGTCGGCGCAACGCACCCAGATTTGGGGCGTCACTGATCGTTTATTTGCTACCAACCAGTCGCTCGGGCTAGCCCGTCGCAGAGGGTCATTACTCGGGGCGCCACCCCCTGGCTTCTAGCACCGCTGTGCTCTAAGACATGCTGGACCCCAGGCCGGCCAATAAGTGACCTTTCCGTAGCCCCCAGAACCACTAGGTTCGTAATTTGTGTACCCCCATGGTCGAGACTGCCTAGGTACAGATCCTAGCCAGTAGCTTCGCAGAGTTCTCTACGTCGACCCCTGGGGGGATCCGGAGGAGTAAGGACGACTTCTAGAAACTTAACAATGGTTGCCTATTGCAGCCTGCATAATTCAAGAAAAATTTGGTTGTGTCGCCTCATTTCACAAATTAGAATTTTTATTTTTGAAACTGAGATTGATTTTTAAAATTTTAGCATGTTTATCAAGCATAATTAACGTCCTAAATAATTATAAAGCTGTTGCGTACTTTCGGACCTGGATATTTTTTTAGCTTTTCCTACGCTGTAAGGAAATTTGTAACTACTACTTTTAGAAAATAATATTTTAAATCTGAACTAATAAAAAAAATTCAAACAAGAAATTTTCTCTTATAATATTTATGCTTTTTATTGGTGCAAAGAAGTAAAAAATGCCTAAAAATGAATTTTTGAATTTTTTTGTTTAAAAATTCTAAATTGTACTGCTTTTTTAAAATTATAGGTGAATGAGTTTTATTTCAATTATATTTCCAATAAATCATAGTTACAAGCACTTCTAACACCTTAATAATTTTTTCTACATTTAATCCTAATGTTAAAATTGTATTTAACTATGATAATTAATTCTGCTAGTAATTTGTAGTGATTATTTTTTTTATTTATTTCTAATTCTGCATAAGATTTTTTTATTTGCTGTGAATTTAATTTATGAGCTTAGAAAGCTATTAGTTTCGAAACGGCATTTTGCGTTGTTTCACTATAAATGTCCGTTTCATTTTTCAGATTGTTGCCACGAAGTGTTATCGCCCTGTATTATATTTAAAGAAGCTAAATAACGAAAAATCTGCATGTATGTTTCTGGCACTGTGAGAAACCGACGGTATCTAGAGCCATCAAAATTCTAGATGGCCGAATTTCGAATTTGTTTTAATCCAGTTCATATTTTGTAAAAACTTCATGAATTTTTTATTAACAAACTCAACGAGTTCAAAGCGAGCAATGGCAACAGTGTACGGAAAACAACATTTTTATGTCTAGCTCGAAAATTCTAAGGAAATGCTGTTTTAAAATATTTTGTAATATTGCTGTTGAACTGAATTTTACGTGGTTTCCGTGCGAAGAACATGCATTTATTGAATACAATAAGTAAAGGTAGCACACAAAACGTTAAAGTCCATTTGGGCGTAATGTAAAATCTCAGTGCTTCCAGATTTTATTTTATCGTCTTTTTTTTTCCTTCTCTCATTACACTCAGAAAGGTTTATGCTCCGAATTTTATAAATTATTAAAATAATCATCTTATGGTCATCTCGTAACGTTAATAATTAATGATCATATAATGAAATAAATGATCGTCTTGCAATGGTATAATAATTTTTAAAACCACTGCCTGAAAATGTTCATAAAATTATATATATATCAGATCTTGTTTAATTTTACTATTTATTATTTGTACCCAAAAGTAAGTTCATAAATTTTGTATTTAGAGTTTTTACCGTTTTACCAAAGTAAAGGTATTTATACAAGAATTATCCGTAAAAAAACAGCAAAAAGTGCTTTAAAGAAATATATTTAAATGTATTTGAAAAAACTGTGACTCATAATCTCATCACTTATACAGCGTGTCACAAAGTCATGGCTAGGGTTTTCAGCGCCCGGGGACAGGTGTCCCCCCTTGCCCCACCCTAGCTAGGCCACTGCACATTTAATAATTGAAAACAGTTACATGATACAAATGCAGTGTTAAAGTTTACTATGTTTGGTTTCAGTGTTAAAGTAACCCAGATCGTCCCTACTCCTTGCGGACATGTGGGTCACGCGCGTTCCGCCCACTGGGTTAGTCTTATCTCTTATAAGGTCGGTGGTATATTTGGTGTGACATCATCATAGGTCATAGGTCATCGCTTGTTATAAGAGGCATATGACCCGAGAGACTGGCTGACTTAATATAGGGCTTGAAACACGAGAAGCGATTTTGAAGCGTGAAGGTGCTCAGTCCGTTCTCTCGTCATCTCTTCCTATTTTCATAGTCTTTGCATTTTATCCTATGTGTTACTATGTTTGATCAGATAGTCTGGCTCAGTAAAAGTAGGCGGCCAGTGGAATTCTGATTCACGACTTTTCTCTGAATTGTAAACGATTCCTGAACTTCATCGCAGCTGAAATTAATTTCTCGGCTCAAGATTATCCAGGAAAAGAAAGGAATACTTACTCCTGATGAGTCACGTGAACTAGACCTCTTCCGAAGGTTCCTTGCCCTGGCTGACGAAGAGTTCACCAAAGCTCGATCTCAAGACTGCAATTCTGCTTGTAAGGATACCAAATTAAATGTCCCACCGGTTCTCATCATTAAACAAATGTTTGACGAGCTCAGAGCTCTGCCCGATCTGATGAAAATATTACTAAATATAAAGCATTGGACGAAAGCTCTGACTCGGAGGCCCTCGCTGTAGTATGACCAAAAGAATCCGGAAACCAAAGAAAAAGCCAGTCGTCACCAGGACTGCCGAAAAATCTCCTGATTCGCCAACGGTTGAGCCTGTGACAGAGACCTCATCACAACAAGACATGAATACCAACCCCGCCTCAGTGCCGACACCTCTAGCCAACCAAAATGCTCCATTCATCAATGCAAGAAAACAGCCCCCCATAATGGTGAGAGGCAGCAGATTAAACTAGAATCAGTTAAGAACTTTACTTAAGAGCAAAAATTTCTCTATGCACAATTATTATGACGAAAACCTGCATGACGGAATTAAAATTCAGGTGAAACTACTCACAATCTAAAGGTGTTAGACGACAAAGGAATTACCATTGCTATGCACTTCCAGAAAATAAGCATCTGAAAGTTGTTACTCGAAATGTCCATTCTTACATGAAACCCGGCGAAATTATGATGGAACTAAAAGAAAATGGTTTCGATGTGGTGAGAGTGAACCAACTTAAAAGACGCAAAGACAGTCAAGTTATCTCGCTCCCGTTATTTCTCGTCACACTTACTCGGACGGACAAAAACAAAGATATCTGTAAGATCAGATTTGTACTTGGAATGAAGATCAGAACTGAGAGCTACCGTAGCCGCTCTGGACCCTTGCAGTATTATCGCTGTGAAGGGTTTCATCATGCGCAATCTCACTGCCGACACGAACCGCGCTGTGTTCGTTTCGGAGAATTGCACGAATCCTACAAATGTGATAAAGACAAGTCCTCCATTCCAAAATATGTCAACTGCCTCCAGTCGGGTCACAACTGCAAACTACAGGGGTTGTACTCGGTTCCCTACGCCTAAGACTCCTCCACCAACTAAAACATATGCTGATCATGTGGTGCAAAACAAATCTTATGTTCAAGCCCTTAATTTCGGTCTTGCCCCGGAATTCATCTCTGAAGCAAAGCAAATTGCTGCTGAGCTTAAAATGCTCGTTTCTGCTCTAAAAGAAACAGGATTTAATCTTCTAGTAAGACCATCCACATCTCAGGATCCTGTTCCCAATAGCACTGTTCATGGATAATTACGTCAGAAAGTGCACTGCCGTAAGAGTTTTGATATGGAACGCCTGCAGGCTCTCCACCAAACTAACGTAACTTCATCACTTCTTAAATGAGCATGACATAGACATTGCACTGATTTCGGAGGCTCATGCCCAGCCCTGCCTTGGCCTAAATATCTCAAACTATTATTCCTACAGCTGTGATAGACTTTCTCACAGAGTTGGTGCTGTTGCTCTTTATGTAAGACGTACCTTTCCCTTATGCCTCATACGAGACTCTAGAAACTTTTAATTGTGAGCAACTTACTGTGTGTGTCACCCTCCCAATGTATAATTATCTGTACTTTTGTGCAGTTTATAATTCTCCTGCAAACAGACTTTGCGAAAAATTTTTGGACACTATTTTACCATCAGATTTACCTACTCGATTTTAAGGCTAAACATACTGACTGGAATTGCCGGAAAAGTAATTACAACAGTAAAGTGCTTCAGAAGTATATTTCTCAGCACCCAGTGGCAATTCACGCACCCCCTGAATATACTAGACGACCCAGCCGCATAGAGCTCTCGGACTTACTGGATATTGAAGTCACTACTACTACTATTCATATCTCCATGGAAGTTCATGAACTTTTATCTGATTACCTCCCCGTGATTGCTACGCTAGGTGTGACTATGAAATCCACCACTAAACGTTTCACAAGCTGGAGACTTTCACTAACTGGAGGTGAATTTGTAATCTGTCTTAGTACAAGATTTTGTACCTGCTTCGTTTTTTTCCTATAAAACCTGCATGAACCGCGGAAGCACAACAGAAGATGGGACGCAGAATGGTTTTGTAAATGAGCAACTTGTTATCTATTGAAAGTAGACTCTTTCGAGAAATTAAGGGGTGTAGTGTACTACTTATATTAAGCGGTGTATTGTACTTTACTAAACTGTATTAAGGAGTGTAGTGTATTTTATTTGAAACTTTCTAATAATAGATGTGATGTGTGGGGCCCATGTAAGATTTTTTGTGAGGATCACCCCAAGGTAAAGGACTTGCTTGGCCCATGGTATTTCTTTTCCACAGAACTGAAGTTTTTGTTGAACTTGTTTTTCGTTGTAAACAAGATTGTCTGTGTCTTGTCTATGTTCACTTTAATTTTCCATTTATTCAGCCAAGTGTTGAGTATATTAATGTAGTCTTGAAACCGTTCTATTGCTGGGCTGAGAAGCACTTTGAGTAAGGATCGCAGCCTCGTCGGCATGCATTGCTAGTGTTGTGTTGTCTGTGATAGAAATCTCGTTCACATAGACGTTAAAAAGAGTTAGGATAGCTCTGTGTGTAGATAGTGTGATTGAAACTTGGACGACAAAGTGTCTACCTGCCAGGCAGGAATTAATTATGTTTGTGATGTAACAAGGGAAACCCAGGTTGTGTAGTTTGTACATAAGTGCCTCTAGCCATACACGATCGAAAGCCTTTGCTATATCAAGAAAATATCATCCTGCTACGTTTTTCTGTGAAGGGTTTCACTGATAAATTCAACACGGTACAGCTGGTTCACGGTGGAATGCTTGCTTCTGAAACCAGACTGATAAGGAATGATAATATTGTTCTGCTCCAAATGCTGATTGAGTCTTGCAGTAGAACCGCTTCCATGATTTTGCTCAATTATGACAGCAAGCTGATGGGTCGGTAGGACTCTAGTAAGCAGCGGGGACTTGCGAAGTTTAAGGATTGGTGTTATTTTAGCTAGCTTTCAGCTTTCTGGGAAGTGTTGCCACAGCAGTATAATGTTAATGATCTTGGTGAAATACAGGAGAGTCTTGACAGGAAAACTTTTGATCATTCTATTGTTGATAGAATCATAACCAGGGCTCTTGTTGTTTTTCAGTTTTTTAATATAAGCGCGGACTTCCGATAGCATGACTGAGATCGTGTCTGGGCTTGCTATGTGATTGTTGTGGAAATCAAAAATTAACTGTTATGTGCTAGAATCATGAATGTTGATAGTGCAAAATTGAGATTCCAGATGCTGAGCTAAAATTTCTGCTTTCTCAGTTTCAGTGTAGTGGATCCTTTGAGGGCCTTTAATGGGTGCAATGTTGTTTTGGCATTTTTATACCTTTGTACAGCTTTCCATATGGCGTTAACGTCTCTTGAGAGGGACTCAAGGTAACCAGCCCAGCGGAGTTGCGCATAATAATTAGTACGAGACTTGACTGCATCACATTTTTTTTAATCTGCTGAATATTATTTTATCTTGTCTATTCCTTGTTCTCTGGAACTGCCTCCTGGCAGCGTTGCGTTTTTTAATCAGTTCGCTCAGCCCTTTAGATCTAACAGATTTTGAGTCCTTAAGTTCCACCTGGGCACTTTTATGCGCATTCTGAATGTTGCAGGTGAATTCCTTGACTAAACTGTCAATGTCATTCCCAGTATGTATCGTTGGTGTAGTGTACTGAATGTTGTTCAGAGCTTTGGCAAAGACTTGCCAGTTAGTTTTAAAGGCTCTTTTCACTGATGTGGTATAACTGCTGATATGCAGGATTATACGAACAGGGTTGGGATCTAAGGACAGTTCATCCATCACAGAAATACCCAGAGGAACGCTGGTATTTCTGAGAAGGAAGACGTCTAAGATACCCGTTGAACCAGCAGTATACCGTGTTGGGGTACTTGGAGTTGCAATCTGGAATGGGACCCTACGGGTTAAATTGAATATTACATTGCGAGTGGTGTTGAAATTATAGCAGTTCCATGCGCGGTGTCTAGCGTTTAGGTTTCCACCTATAATAATATGTGTTTTAAGTGTAAGTATAGTGTTGTGTGTGAGCCTCAACAACTGCCTGGAGTTTCAATGGTGGTATGTAAGTGGGGACAAAAATGTATGTTGTGCCAGTGTTTGTTGTGATGGAGATAGCTGTAGCGTCAATGGCTGAAAGCTGTGGGATTGTAATCAGATGGTGGGGAATGCAGCGTTTAATAAGGAGAGCTGTTCCACCTCCTAGCTGTCTATTTGCAGTAATTTCCCTGTTAGATCTATACACACAGTAGTTAGTAATAAAGATAGGATGGGACGGGCCAAGCTTGTGTTCTTGTAGGAAAAATAGGCCAGGGCTGTGCTCGTTTATAAAATACCGTAGCTCATTAATTTTACGGGACAAACCGTTTGCGTGCCATGTGAATATATTTACAGTATGTTACAGTTTATGTAGCTGGCCGCGAGATGGCGCAGCTTTTTATTTTTATGCTCTTTATATTCTCTTTACCGCATTGCGGATTTTTGATAAAAGTGTAGTGGCAACAAAGTAAAAGAATGAACGTTCTAATGTAAACATTATTAGTTGTATATAGCTGTGAAGAATAAAGTTTGTGTGAAAAACAAAATGGCAAAGAATTCCAAGCGTCTTGTAAAATCATCAAGAAAGGTAAGCAAAGATTATTTATTAAATGTTAAATGTTAAAATTAAGAATAAGAAAAGGACCTTAAAAAGGTTCAACATGGTGCCGAAACCCGGGATAACAGTGATCTTTAGATATATTATGATTTAAGTATTTATTATTGTTTCATTAGTGATTGAATATCGAATATTAAGATGGATAAGTTAAAAGCATTAAAAAAGAAGCGAGGAATGCTAAGAGCATCAGTAACAAGACTGATAGCTAAAATGGAAAAGGAAATTGAATCGGAAAATATTAAGTTTGATTTATTAGAAGACGATTTATTAGAAGAAGATGACTTATCCATCTTAAATGAAAATGAAAACGCTATATTAATATTGAACAATGAGATTGAATCTGTCATAACAGACGAAAAAGAGTATGATACCGAAATACAGGATAGCTTGGAATATAAAAATAAAGTCACCTTGTGTAAATCGAAGATTAATAGAATATTTAGAAATAGAAAATATGTTAAATTAAATGAGATGCCATCTAATTCTTCTGCTATAGATACGGTAGAGAACACAAATACAAATGGCGCTAAACTTCCGAAACTAACCATAAATAAATTTAAAGGCGAAATATGTGAATTTCAAAGTTTTTGGGCTCAATACGAATCTGCTATACATAATAACTCTGCTTTAAAGGATGTAGACAAATTTAATTACCTCAAATCTTTATTAACGGACACAGCTTTAATGTCAATAAAGGGATTACCGTTAGTTGCCGAAAATTACGCTAAGGCAATAAATATTCTGAAAGAAAGGTTTGGTAGAAAGGAAATTCTAATAAACGCACATATGAATCGTCTGCTGAATTTAAAGCCAGTAAAAAGAATGGATGATATTAAAATGTTACGTAATCTTTATGATAGTTTAGAAATTGAAATTAGAAGCCTGGATTCCCTTAACGTTACTTCGAATTCTTACAGCTATTTGTTATGCCCGCTGTTAATGAGAATACTTCCTAGCGAATTGGTTTTAGAGTTCAATCGATCGTTAACTCCTGACACAGAAACCACAGTGACTAACATTTTGAAATTTCTGAAGAAAGAAGTTGAAAGCAGAGAGCGAACATTTTTCCAAACATCGCCAAATCATTCCGAGTTTAACATAAGAACCGAACAAAATAAACACCAATCGCGAGATCTTTTTAAAGGTGAAAAATATCATACTGCCTTCAAAAACAAACATTTTGTCCCAGCAGTTGCGTCGTTGAATACGAATACATCAACAGCCGACTGTATATTTTGTGGGAAGATAGAAAATGAATCGTTGAAGCATTCTACTTCAAATTGCGCAATTCCAATTGAGGAGAAAAGAAAGAAATTAAAACTGGCTGGGAGATGCTATTTATGTTTTCGTAAGGCTCATACCTCAGCCCGTTGCAACACAGATATACGCTGTGATTTATGTTCGTTAAGGCATAATACTATTTTACATGATAATAAATTTGAAAATAAACGGGAAAATAAAGGTGAGTTTAAAACAGACACAGTGGTAGCGTCAATTTCCGAAAGAGATAACAAAAAAAGGGTTTATTTACAAACTGCAAATGCAGTAGCTTTAGGTCAGAATAGAAGAAAAAATGTAAGACTCATTTTTGATTCTGCCTCTCATAAATCTTTCATTCTGACAAAAGTATCAAAACAATTGAAATTAAGTGTTGTGGGGGAAGAAGAACTTCAGATTTACACATTCGGCTCTACTGAGGCTATAGTTAAAAGGCTAAAAAAGGTTAAGGTTATACTTAAAGATATATGCGGACCTGGGAAAATAATAATTGAAGCTCTTGAAACTCCAGAAATTAACCAAGCTGTTATTGGTATGCCAGGAAAGGAAATACTTAATTATTGTATGGAAAATTCGATAAGACTTGCTGATGCTACAAATATAGATGGCCATAACTCTCAAATATCAGTATTAATTGGTAATGATTTTTACTGGAAAATAGTCACTGGGAAGGTTAAAAGATTATCAAAGGGTCTTGTTGCCTCTGAAACGTTATTTGGTTACACTATAAGTGGGACTGAAGCATTAAGTAATGTTTCCACACTTCGTTCCGGAATTACGGTAATGAATGTTGTTGAGAATATTTCACATGCACCTGATTTTGAAACTAGTGCAGCTTTAAAAAGGCTATGGGATTTAGATGCAATTGGAATACTTGACTGTCAAACAAATGAAAATGACACTGAAGTTATTCGGAGATTTGAAGAAACTATTGAATATAAAACCAATCGGTATGAAGTTTCATTACCTTGGAAGGACAACGTCAATAAAATGGGTAGTAATTATAACATCGCCTTAAACAGATGGAGCAGTTTACTTAGAAGGTTTAAGAAAAATCCTGAAATTTATGACAAGTATTCAAGGGTAATTGAAGATTATCTAAATAAAGGAATAGTTGAAAAGGCTCCAAAGAATTCTGCAGAAAACATCTATTATTTGCCACACCATTGCGTAATCAGAGAAGATCACGATTCTACGAAATTAAGGGTCGTATTTGATGCTTCCTCACATACTCGTGATAGTCTATCTTTAAATGATTGCTTACATTCAGGACCAAATTTAAACCCTGAATTATTAGATTTGCTAATTAAATTTCGTCAACACAAAATAGCATTTGCTGCAGATATTGAAGCTGCTTTTCTACAAATTCTGTTGAAGCCTGAGGACAGAAATGCAGTAAGATTTCTTTGGACTGCAAAAGAAAAGGAGCAACCGACGATTTTAAGAATGACGCGTGTAATATTCGGAGCAACCTGTAGCCCCTTTTTACTAGCAGCAACAATAAAGCATCACGCAAGAAAGTTGAAATCACAATATTCGAAGATCTGTCAGCTTCTTGAAGAAAATATTTACGTAGATGATTTGATTCATGGTACAGATAATGAAGAAGAAGCTGCAGAAATTTATAAAGATGTGAAAAGGATTATGATGCTTGCTAGTTTCAATATGAGAAAGTGGAGGAGCAATAACGCCCAATTACATGCGATTTGGAATGCAGCTGAAAATACGAAGTTTAATGGAGACAGAATGAATAGCACTTTGCTAGGATATATTTGGAATTATGAAGCAGATATACTGAAATTTCGAATCAAAGATGAATTACTAAAAGATCCGGCTGAGGAAATAACAAAACGGAAGATTCTTCAAGTTGCAGGCGAACTATACGATCCTATCGGGTTCATATCTCCCTTTGTTGTTGCAGCTAAAATGATGATGCAAGAATGTTGGCAAAGGGGATACCAATGGGATGCACCACTTGATCAAGAATTGCAGAAACGATTTAAAACCTGGTATAATGAAATTCCTAAATTAAAAATTGTTGAAATTCCAAGGCATTATTTCAACAGTCAATCAAAAAATAATCTGTCGAATATTCAGTTGCACTGTTTTACAGATAGTAGCCAAAACGGATATGGTGCCGTTGCATATTTGAGATACAATGAAAATGAGCTAACAAAAACATCATTTGGTATGTCCAAAGCAAGAGTTGCTCCCATAAAAAAGATTACGTTACCTAGACTAGAGCTTTTAGGAGCAGTCATAGGAGCTCGACTCATCACATACATTCGACATTCGTTAAAAAACATAGAAATGAAGGTTTATATGTGGACAGATTCAGAAATTGTACTACATTGGGTCAAGGCTGATCCTACGAAATGGAAACAATTTGTACGAAATAGGTGTCTAGAAATCCAAGAGAAAACTGATCCAGATTGGTGGAATTATTGTCCCAGCCATGAAAATCCTTCGGACTTATTGACGAGAGGGCAGAAGGTAGAAACCCTTTCAAAAAATGAAATGTGGTGGTATGGCCCACCTTGGCTTGTTAAAGATAACAACTTTTGGCCCATATCTTCGAGAAAATTTAATGAACATGATAAAGTAACAAATTCTGAGAAACGAAAGGGAAATAAACAAGAAATCTTAACAGCAAACTGTATTGTTGAAAACAGCGAACCTATCATTCCTATCGAGAACTTCAGTGACATAAAGAAAGTATACAGAATAACATCTTATGTTTTCAGATATATCAATAATGTGAAAAACCCAAAACTAAGAAGAATTGGATCTGTCACGGCTGAAGAGATGACTGAAGCAGAGAATTTCTGGATCAAGAAAACTCAGGAAGAAAATTTTAGAGAAGAAATAAGGAAATTAATGATAAACCAAAGCATAGCTAGTTCGAAAATATTTACATTAAATCTATTTGTAGACTGCAATGGAATACTTAGAGTAGGTGGAAGACTTCAAAATGCTGGGTTAAGCTATAATCAAACATATCCAGCAATATTACCTGAGAAGTCTCATTTGACAGACCATATTATTAAAGATTGTCACGAAACGCAAGGACACGCTGGTGTAGCTGAAACTTTAACTCAAGTTAGAGAAAAATTTTGGATACTAAAGGGTCGACAGCGTGTTAAGAGTAATATTAACAAGTGTGTGATTTGCTACAGATTTAAAGCTAAGCCACTAAGTCAGGATATCGCTCCTTTACCAACCGAAAGAATAAGAGAGGCAAATCCCTTCGAAGTTGTGGGACTTGATTTTGCTGGTCCTATGAGTGCAAAGGATGAAACTGGGAAGGCTTATATTGCTCTGTATACATGCGCTGTAACAAGAGCAGTGCATCTAGAACTAGTGTCTAGCCAAACAGCAAACAATTTTCTTCTGTCCTTTAGAAGATTTATTTCAAGAAGAGGAGTATGTCGAATAATATATTCAGACAATGCAAAAACATTCAAAAGAGCAGACAAGGATTTACAAAAATTATGGAATACCATCAAGGACACAGAAGTTCAAAATTATTTTGGTAATAAAGGTATTGAGTGGAAATTCAATGTGGAAAAGGCGGCCTGGTGGGGCGGTTTCTGGGAAAGGCTTGTTAGATCTATCAAGTCATGTTTGAAGAAAATACTCATGAAGGCTTCACTTAAATTTGAAGAGCTGGAAACAGTTTTAATTGAAATTGAGGCAATATTAAATTCACGCCCGCTAACTTATGTTTATAGTGAAATCGGCGAACCAGAACCGCTGACACCAGCTCATTTTCTAGTTGGGCGAAGATTGACATCTTTACCATCTGGCAAAATTCTTGAACCTGATTCAACTAAAGAAAAATTAACAAGGCGATATAAATACCGGCTAAGGTTATTAGAAGGTTTTTGGAAAAGATGGAAAAGGGAATACTTACTTGAAATTAGAAACGTAAAACAAATTCAAACAGGTAATGCCGTAACAGATCTTTTGAAGGGATCTGTAGTTCTAGTACATGAAGAAAAATTACCAAGATTATTATGGAAGATGGGAGTTGTACAGGAGTGTCATCCAGGACGAGATGGAAAAATAAGGGCTTGCACTATCCGTTTAGCTAATGGAACTCATCTTCGTCGTCCTGTGCAGTTATTGTACCCCTTAGAAATGACTTAAACTCTTTGAACTGAACACAGTGAACTTAAATTACGAACACTGCGTATATGAACATTTAAACTTGTAGAACATTAAAACATTTAGTGTTTAAGATAACTTCAGAATCCAATCCTTTGATGAACCAAGAGTTCATCGAGGGGGAGGATGTTACAGTTTATGTAGCTGGCCGCGAGATGGCGCAGCTTTTTATTTTTATGCTCTTTATATTCTCTTTACCGCATTGCGGATTTTTGATAAAAGTGTAGTGGCAACAAAGTAAAAGAATGAACGTTCTAATGTAAACATTATTAGTTGTATATAGCTGTGAAGAATAAAGTTTGTGTGAAAAACAAAATGGCAAAGAATTCCAAGCGTCTTGTAAAATCATCAAGAAAGGTAAGCAAAGATTATTTATTAAATGTTAAATGTTAAAATTAAGAATAAGAAAAGGACCTTAAAAAGGTTCAACACAGTACTTTTGATAACACTACACATTATTCATTATTTTTGGAACCAAATGCATTTTCAAATATATTAAAGTATGAATAATTTGTCTATGGTATGCTCAGCTGCTTGCAGTTCTGGCATCCTAGTAATTTTCTGAATAATATTAGCAAAAGAAAAGCCCTTGAATATGTCAATTAATTCTTTTATGAACTTAAAAATATCCATGAAAGCATTAGGACTTGTGTCCTTGATTCTTAGTATTTCTATCATTATTAACATTTCTGTCATTATTTACATTGCTAATATTTTTAGATAACTTATCACTAACAACAGTTTTACCTTTAACTGCGTTGGCAAAGCTAACGCCTGGAATTACAGTTTTTGCTTTAACATTACTTTCATTGTTTACGTTATTGTCAATAAAACGAATTACATTTCTATTATTATCAGTATTAACGTTTGGTGGCTTGGGTAACCGACGGCACCCGCGATATTTCGCTGTGTGTCGTGGTTGTTTACAATTACAGCACATGACATTTTCAATCTTTTTTGCAGTACAATTTTCGGTCTTATGAGGCCCGGCGCAGTTGAAGCAACGAGGCTTAAGTTTACAGATCTCAGCAGAGTAATGGAAGTGTTGGCAGTTATGAGACTGCACAATACTTCCAGTGGCATTATATGCGATAACACTTACATAGGAATACATAAAAAATGTTACGGCATAGATTTTTTTGACCCCAGGATTATTCTCTACCTGTACCTGAAGCAAAGGCATAGGTACCTTTGTCTTAATTCAGTGCATTTGGAAGACCTTTCTAACTTTATATCTCAAAGCCTCAAGTTCCTCTTGGATTTCGTCCTGTAGGCAATCTATGGGGAAACCCTAAACACTACCTTAATAGGTTTTTCGGCTTTGCTAATAATCAAATAGTAATCAAATTTTCTCTCATCTAAGTAACGGGTAATGTCCCTGTGGTCCGCTTCCCTTTTTGAAACAACTTTGGGAAATTCACCATTTATCTTTGCCACAATATCTAAATTTGTATCATTTTAAAATTGTTTGACAAAGTTCGAAAATTTAACAGCTGGCTTTATCATGTTTGGCTTAATTTTAGGGGGCAGGATTTCCACAATCTCCAGCTCTCCCTGTGTATCCATAATTTCATTATCAGTCGTTCGATTAAATTTATTGCTAACATAATGTGTACGTTACACTTAACAATTTTTGATGGTTTGGCCGGATTTTTCGGCTGAATAAAGCCATCAACATCTGTTATTTCGCTAGCTGAACGTTTGTTCTTTTTTGAAGGCCTTTTAAGTTTAGAGATCACCTTAAACACAACATTTACATCTTTGGAGTTACCAGTTTCAACATTTAAATTAGAATCATTAGCATGAACATTAGAAATGTTATCCTTAGCACTAGAAATATCATTAGTAACACATAAATCAGCTTTAGCATTATTTATCTTATTTGTCATAATTTTTATAGAAATTTCAGCTACAGGCGTATTAATACAATTAGGATTAATATGTGACAGGATCCCCCCCAAATTTTTTATTTCTTACTTCCTCCCCTCCCATCATTACATCTACTCGGCTTTACCACACACACTCATTACACACACCTGGAAAACACTATTTATTGTAAATGAACACTGTTTTATCCCCTTTTGACTACACTCATGGAAACAATGGTATTTTAGGACGTGTTTCTTACTTCTTTTCCTTTTCTTTCTATGGACTCCTTTTATTTTTTTTCTGCATTACTTTTGGGTCATTTATTTTTAATTTTTGTTCCATCTTTTTTTTCCAGGCCTTTAGAACTCGTATAAAATATGCGAAGTTCCTTTTTACTCTCCTCTGAAATACGAAATTGGCCACTTTCTATATACCAGGGATGGGCAAACGTTTCCGTTCGCGGGCCAAAAATCGAAAAAAAAAAAGTTCGGCGGGCCAAGGTAAATTTTTCTAAAATTTTAAAAACATATACAAGTATTACAATTTAAATATGTTAATGAGAAGAATGAAATTGCGCTTTCATTTTTAAAAGTTTCTTATATTGTGGTTCGAAGTGAAATGTACTGATTCTAAGGAACGAGGCTAACTGCTCATCTGTCACTCTACTTCTTAAATAATTCTTTCTAAGGTTCATTGTTGAAAACACTTGTTCGTTCACATATATAAGATGAAGCAAACATAGCACTGATTTTCTGGGTTTATCTTTTAGAACTGTAAAAAATATTTCTAGGTCCATTCACCATTAAAAGCATGGCATTCTGAATCAACTTTACGTTTTTTAGTAGACATTTTGGGGTTGAAATATTTTACGAATAACCCAAACAAGCACTAGCTACGCTATACTTTTAACAATTTCAAAACCACTATTCACAATGATGCTGTATGTCCACAATCTTTCCATACGCAATCAATAATACTAGAATTCGCGACAAAAGAAAAGACCGCTGGCTGGAGCTTAAAATGCGCGGTCTGCCAAATGTGAGGTCTGATTCACTTATATTGGATTCGCATACTTCTCCCCGAAAAACAGATAACGATTCTTAAGCCAATCTACAGCATAAGTACCAAAGTACTTCCGCGTTTAACACTTTACCGATTGAAAGGTGTTTGTGCTTGCTATTTCCATCGATTTATGTTTTGTAAAACAAAAATAGAGACAGTAAAAAGATCATCAATAATTTGAACAAAAGGAAGAAAAAAAAGTAATATTTAAACAAAGTAGAAAAGGAGATGGAGATATAATATTTAAATATATATTTCTTTTAATTTGCCTCGGACTGGCAAATTAAGATTCTATCCGCGGGCCGTAGCTTGCCCATCCCTGCTATATACCTTTCCTTCACAGCTTAGCTTGATTTTTCGCCCATCGGTGCAGAAAGACTTAGCGCCTGCAAAACGAGACTTCTGTCTGTTTGTCTGTCTAATTGCGAATGGAGCGAGTAAATAATTGCTCTAGCTTTAATTCTTTGTTTTTTGGGTTGCTGCATTTGATTTTTTGAAGAATTTCTTTTTACACCTCATAAGTGAAAATGCCTAAAGTGTTTTTAGAACGTGGAATCTCACGCCAGTAAGTGTATTCCTCTTTTATAACATACTTCATATTTCTATGTATGTCTTTTAAGATGAACTGTTCAATATTAATTGTTATTCTGGCTGTGTGCTTGAGAGAATGTAATCAGGTCTTAAGTTCTAAAATTAGATGTGCGGAAGGCTCAGAAAGGAAGGAAAAATTAAATAAATAACTAAAAATTAAAATAAGTATTTAAATTAAAATTAATCTAAAGAGATCAATAGAAATATAACAGATTATGGTACTTTTCAATTTCCCTGACAATAAAGTCGCCAAAAATGATACCACCGACGCCATACGGAATATCTCCGCTGGTAACCTTTTACCGCCACATTTTGAAAACAAGTCGCGACCGTCAAAATTGGATGAAAAACTGATGAAAATTTGCGATTTGTGCAGAACAGAGTAATAATCTATTCGGTTCGTACAAGCGAAATATATCATATGCCTTCATAGAGGATTTTCTAATGGAAACTGGCTCATATACACATTACACATGGCGAAAATGCCCATTAGCGAGATTCGTACCTCGGACTGAACTACCAGTAGTGATGTTGCCGCTGGTGGGCCATTACTACAACAATGGATTTTTGGTGGAGTTTGTCGTGAAACAAATGAATGTTTTCTTGTGATGGTGCCAAACCGATCCATAAGCAATATATTAGAAGCAATTAAAAGGAAAATATTGAAAAAAGAATTATAATATATTTCAATTCATGGAAATCATACTGCACTAAAAAACTGGAAGAGGGAAGTTGCGAACATTTCAAAGTACAATTTTATCGATCCGGAAACTGAAAAGAAAATACGACAGTAAATTGAAATGGCTACTTGAGGGAGATATGTGAAAATAGTTTGATGTCTCTTAAAAAAAATAAAATTGGAGGAGCCAACAAAATCATAGAAACAGATGAAAGTCTTTTCACACACACACGAAAAAAAAAAATATTGGATATGTTGATCAAACGATTTTGAGAACGAAGTCAATTGCTGTGAATTATCCCTCTGTCTTGAAGGAATATTATTGCAGCTTCTTCGTCATTAGGTAATTTCCAAATTGTGTAGTCCATCAAACTAAAAAAAATGGCAGCATATGACCAAAAAAAGAAAGTGTGATGATATTTCAAACAAAAACTGGAAATCTTGAGCCACGATGTTTGCCGTGCTATTGTAGCATTGTTTTCTTCTAATTTTTTTCTTCATTTTTAACTGACACCATTCTAATGGAATATTACCCTTTTTTTTTATGTGTATACTCTGTGCTGCACCAATAAAGTCTGCTTGACAAAATTTGTGCCAGCAAAATGGAAAAGTACCCAAGTTATTAAATTAATTATAAATAGTTGAGTAAAAAAATAAATTACCCTACCTCATCTTATTTAGGGCTTCGGCTGGAATTACAATTCCACCAAGAAGTTAAGAAGTAGCTTAGCTGATCTCTGTCTGAATGTAAGCCTTGATTCTGTATATAATACACTGTTTCAAGGGATGAAAGCTACAAAAACCATTTTCTTTTAACAGGACAACAATGAAAAAAGATAAAATGATTAAATCATCACTAAGGTGAATAGTGTGGATTGTAGAAATAATATGAAGATATGGAAGGAAATCCTAAAGGAAATGTGTAACTTTGAAAATAAAAGAGGGAAGAGTCCAAGAATTTCTTATTGTGCTGCAGTCTATATAATTCTAGCCATCAAGCAGAAATTTTTCTTGAATATGATCTGATAACAACGTGAGGATGAATGTAAGACACCTGTGTACACGTGACAGTAATTGTCTCCCACATTTCGTTATATTTTGCAAAAAATCTATAGGAGGTCTGCAGTAGGAAGTCAATAGTGTGGCATGTGCACAACCAGGGTGATCACTTTTTATACTTTCAGGAACAAAATATTTATCTGCCGTCATAAATTCATTGTGTTTCCTGGAGAATAAGCCTTTGACATGTTGGTGATGGCTTTTCTTTCCTTAAAAGTTTCAACTTGTACCCAAGGTTTATGTCTGTGGGACATGCAGACCCGCATTCAGAAGTTAGAATTGATTTTTAAGGCATATTTAATATTAATATAAAATTTATCTTTTTAAATTATTGTTTACTTAACATGAAAGAAACGCCGGAGCCCCATTATAGAGCTTTGGCTAAAATTATGATTTATTTAAAAAAGTACTCAAGCCGGGCTCCATCTCAGTTTAAGCTCTGACTGTAACAGAGGTAAAATAATCACGGATTTTTTTTTTGCAATAATTTTTTATAATTAATATTTCATGTTCACAGCTCATACAAAAACAGGAATATGTTTTTTACGGAACAGCTTGAGTATAGGACCCGATTGGCGATTTTTTGGCTTGGCAACCGAAAAATGTCGCCAAGCCATGGAAAAGCAGTTAAAATTGAAAACACAAGTTTAAAAGCACTTTTTAACCAGGAAAAATTTTAGAATATATGTTTAACAGCAAATTTTATACAAGTTTAGCCTTAGAAAAGCAGTTAAAATTGAAAATAGAATACACATTTTAACAAGAAAAATTTGAAACACAAATTTAGAATATATATTTAAACAGTAAAACTGAAAATAAAAAAATAAGTGGAGGTATGTTTTTAGCAGTCATACTGAAAATACAAATTTTAAGCTGTAAAATTGAAAGTAGGAGTTCAGAATACATGTTTACATTAAAAATACAGTAAAGAAATGCTGGAAATTTAGTAAAGTTGGTTAATTCCCAGTGAACGGTACGCTCCTTGTCCGCCATCTTGTTTTTGGCGACTATTGGTGAAACACGACTCCGCGAAGCACACGCCAAGTACCTAAGCCTAACACGAAGCGGGACACCGACCGTTCGCCATTGGAAAACGTGACGCCGACGATGTTCCGATGGCGAGCGGTCGATGTATCTTCGTGTTAGACCTAGAAACTCAGCGTGAACTCTATGGAGTTGTGCTCCGAAAATAGTCACCAAAAACAAGAAAATACAACAATGCAGAACTTAACCACTCCACTGGTGAAAAACAGATTGAAGTGTAGCAAGCTGCAAAACCGTTAAATAAATACGATTGAAGAGAATGCAGAACTTCACCACTCCACTGGTGAAAAACAGATTGAAATGTAGCAAGCTGCAAAACCGTTAAATTAACGGCAAAAAGTGTTGAAATTCAAACTTACCGCCTACAACTTTTAATATAATTGGATCAAACAAGAATTAGATCATCATGACATCACTTCATTCATTGCGCAAGTTACTCCAAAGAGGATCCGATAACACACACAAACCAAAGGAGAGAACGAGGTTACCATCTTTTAACGGGAGAGAAAGGGTGAAGTTTGACAAGGAGAAAATAAGTATTGCCCGAAAAATGGCGCCAAAATAGCGTACCGTACACTGGGATACAGCCGTAAAGTTTACAAAATCATGGTAAATTTACAAAGAAATCCTATACTCTGTCCAGTTTATATCCCTTACAATTTCTAGAAATTTGTTGAATACATCAATATTTTGCTCCTTGCAAGATTTAGTGAATATACAGACAGGGTTGCCGAAAGTGAGTATTCTAGAATTCGCTGGGTTACCAGAAAAATACCGTCCAAAAAGTGCACCAAGCTGAAAATCCCCAATGGGGTCCTATACTCAAGCTGTACCTTTTTTACTTCTGTGACAAACATTTTCCCTTTATTTTCATATAAGTATATTACAGAACTTGTCTATGATTTTCCTGCAGATTAAAAGGAAAAATATGTGTACAGTGGCTCACAAATGTTTTTGGATAATCATGTTCTGTAGTTTTATTAGCAAATATCTGGTACAGTTCGACTGCTTCAAATGCAACCCTGGCTGGCATTCTGCCAAAACACATAGACTCGTCCAAAAGGTAAAAGGTGCTCCGAGGTGAAAGTCTTCTCTTCTCCACAAGGAGAGAATGGAGCGGGAAAAAGTCTCTATTCATCCACCGTATTTTGAGAATAATTCGGTCCGAATGGCACATACGTGTTTGCACTCATGGTCGCGGATGAGGTGGTCCTTGGTTTCTGTCTGAAAAAATCGCCATGTAGTTCTGGTTCTTTGTGAAATCTGGAAGCTCCCTGTGTGAAATAGGTTTTTTGGTAACCCTAATGTTGATAATGGCAAAACTAGCATTGGGAAATATTGTGTGAATATTGACAAATGTGTTGTGATAAGTTGAGATTTTGGCTATTTTTTGTAATAGTAACCTTTTTGTATAGACCAGAGATTTTCAGTTGCTGTGTTTGGTTGCATATGCATAATGTTTTATGAAAGTGGTGCCTGAAAGGTTGCTTAGGGTTATAAATGAATATATTCTTCCTGATATGACTATAATTTTTGACTGCTGGAAGAAGTACATAAAATAGAAGGAACGTGAGTGCAAATAAATGTGGTTTAGCCAGGAGGAAAACAAAGGATGGCTTGTACTATTATTTGGTTGAATATGTGTGGTGCAAGGAGGAGCGGGTATAAAAAAACGTATTTATGGCTTTTTTGGATGCTGCTATATGTATTTATCCGCCATTAACAGCAGATGAATTGAAATGACCAAATATTTCATTAAATTGCTTATGTGGAGGATGGAGGAGATGCTGGTGGGAGGCATGAACATATGCACGTGAAGAAAAGGTATGTTAAAAGATGGACGTTTTATTTATTTATTGGTGTCTGTGTGTTAATTTTTGTTAAAAGATTTGTTGTTTAATGTTTTTAATGTTAGGAAATAAGTATTTTTGGTTATTTATTAACCTTTGTTTGTGTATTTTTGGTTATTTGTTCGTGTTTGTGTGTTAAGACAGTGGTGATTTTTTTCTGGTTAACATGATAGTTTTAACTTTGTTTTAGCTTCCTGATTTTGTTTTAAGTGAGATCGATTTGTACACGGGCAAAGTTAACGCAGTGTGCAATTCCCTGATGTTTTTTTTAGTTGAAATAGGATGATGTGTACATGGCAAAAGTTAAATTAGTGCACAGTGCCTAGTTTGTGCAATACTGGGATTTTTTTTTTTAAAGTTAAAATAGGCCAGTGTGTACATGGACACCGAGTTTGTGTAAGTGTTTGATTTCTTGTTTGGATTTTCTGTAGGGGGGGAAAGGATCGGCACCATCTCGAAATTGGTGCCGATCTTGGCGTCAAAAAAGAAACAATTCGGCAAGTGGTACTGTATATTATTCCACATTGCTGCCAAGTGTTATATTATTTTTCATAAAAAGTAAATTTCCCGTGAATACTGCCCAAACCTTCATGCTTAATAGTAGGCAATAGGTTTTCCGGATTCACTGCTTCATTCTTCACTTTACAGTAATTTATCCATCAAGCTGAAATATATAAAATTTTGACTCATCTGCATAATACAGGGCTAGCATAAATTATCCATTCTTTTTTAAAAGGCTATATGTCCAGGAGTATTTCATGTACACACATGAAAGATATATGAAAAGAATCACAAACTCACCAAGTTTATACACCTCAACAAATACTCAGTATGTATGGCTTTGGTGACATGCCACATAACCAGACGCTAATCAAGCTCATCCCATATATTTTGTTACATTGTTATTCAGCTGTTTGTTCGGTCAATTGACCAGATATTCAGAATACCACAAAAACCTGTGTAGAAAATTTTGTATCAACGGTTGTGTTTCAAAACATACCATGTGTGTAACTCTTGCAACAATTAAAGCTGGAGGATTACGCCTGTCAACATGCAGAAAACATTGGAGGATGAAGATTTTGCTACCAAAATGATATTCAGCAATGAAGCAATGTTCCACTTATCTGGGAAACTTGTTGAAATACTGAAATAAACTTGGCAAGTTTGTGGTTCTTTTTATATACTTTTCATACGTGTAGGAGTAATACTTTAAAAAATATAACCTTTTCAAAATGAATGAATCATTTATGCTAGTTCTGCATAGCATTATTTCAGTATGATAAATCTTTGGTTACCATAAGTTTGGAAATACTAGGCACATTTTTTATTGTTTTCTTGTTGACAAAGAATTTCCTTCTTGCCTATCATCCATTGTATCATGATGACTCTTGTAACAATTTCTGGGTTAAATTTGATTGCAAACCATTCTTTTAAATCTGCTGCAAGTTTTACTGTGTTAATTGTTGGGTTTTGTTGATTTTTTGGAGGATAAATCTCCAATAACTTTTGTGTTAGCGACTTAGTTGTGGCAACGATTAGTGATGCTGACTGCAGTACAAATGGACTTAGGGACAAATCTCAGAGAAAAGCATATAATGTGTGTGTGACAAGCCGATTCAGATTGCATGGCAAGTTGAAAGTCCTCAGAGTTAAGAAGTTGGTGGTAGGGTAAGAGGAGTAGGAGACCCTCGGACTGGCCCTGGTAGTGTTCTTCCTCAAAAGTGGGGTGGGACTGCACTGTTAGTGCAGTGGAACTATACCTGTATGACTGTAAATTTCTGGTACCCCACACTCTTCTACCTGTATGTGTGTTAGCTTGGAATTTAGTCCAGGTTTCAGTGCATTTTGAACAGTTTCACGGAATTTTCATTGTTTTAAAGCATCAAAGATTTCTTAATGCTTATGTTTAAATTTTGAACAGAACTTTTTAAAAATTTATAATGCCTTCAATTTATTTGTAGCGTGTTCACTTCAGACATGGAACTGTTAATATATTTTGCTAAAAAAGAAATAATTTTCATAACAAACAAATCTTAAAATAGGGAAAAAATAGTATGCTATGAAAAAATTTGGAGTCTATTTCAATATTAAGTATAATTCTTAAATTAAATAAATTAATTAAATTTTAATTAAATTAAGTAATTAAATTTTCAAACAGATGAAGATTTCAAAACAGAAGTGTCCGAAAATAGATGTGAGCTACTATGTATAATTCTGTTTTTTTTTTTCCAAATACTATTAGTTTAATCAAAAAAGCTAGAGGAAAGAACATTAAAAATTATTTACAAGGTAGGATTCAAAAGTTCCCGGACTGAGCCTATAACTTAAAAAATATTATGAATTAAATTGCAAAAACACATCCTCCTTCGAAATAAGATCCTTGTGCAACAACACACTTTTGCTAGTGCCTGTAAAGTTTATCGAAGCATGTCTGGAATCCATTTTAGGCCATGTCCTTTAATTCAGCCTGCGATGCACATGTAACTTCCTCTGAAGATTGAAATCAACAACCCTGCAAGCATCTTGTCAGTTCAGGAAATAGGAAGAAATCACAGGGTGCAAGATCAGATGAGTAAGGAGGATGAAGTAAAACAGTTGTTCTCTTTTTTGCAAGAAAGTCATAGATAAGTAGGGATCGGTGAGCAGGAGCGTTGTCATGCAACAGTACCCATGACTGCTCAGCCTGCATGTTTGGTCTCTTCTTCCGGATCAATTCATGCAAACGACGCAGGATTTTGACGTAGAATTCTTTGTTCTTAGTGTGTCCTTCAGGGATAAATTCCACATGCACAATGCCCTGGATATCAAAGACTACTTCTAGCATGACCTTAGCGATTTTGCTTTAGAGCGATTTTGGCAGAATTTCTGCGTCCATGGAGATTGTGGTGATTTCCATATTGCTGATGCTCTCTTGGTTTGTGGGTCGTACAAAAAACACCATTTCTTGTCTCCAGTAACAGTTCTGCTAAGTAAGGAAGGATCTTTGCCAACATCCGAGATTAAGTCTCCCACCATTTCCATTTGAATTCTATTTTGGTCTATGTTTAACGTGCAGCAAATGATGTGTTGACACATCCTATGCATTTTAAAATCCTTAGTCAATATCTGCTGACATGTGGCCTCCGATATCCCAACTCATTCTGCTATTTGGCAAATTGTTTGCTGCCTGTTCGCGCGTACCACCGCACACACCTTTTTGATGTTTTCATCGGTGCCCGAAGTCCCAGGATGGCCACAGCGTTTGTCGTCTTTGGCACTTTCCCCGCCTGCTTTGAAACGACGATGCCACTCGAAAGCTTGCGTTCTTGATAACGTTTCACTTCCGTACACATGCTTCGACATTTCAAAAGTCTCTGTAGCAATTTTTCTTAAGCAAAAACAAAATTTGATATTGATTCTTTGCTCAACTGATGCCATTTCTTCCTATCGCTAGTTACTAAATGCACCTGCCTACAAAAAACGCTGTCGCCACGAGCTTTCGACCATGTGATTCGGGACAAGTTACTTTTAGAAAAGGGGGAGAACATAGTAGCACAAAAACGTCTTCATAGTTGCACTACTGCAAAAAATGTTGACATTATAGACTTTTGAATCCTACAATATATTAGTTATTTTTCATTACCATTTATAGCTCCTTTATTCAAGCAAAAAAGCTGTTAATAACAATAATAATAAACACATACATGAAATAATAACAAGCACAAAGGAAAATTATTGTTCTCCTTTATGTTTCAAACTGACTAATAACTGATAATGCTGTTTTGAGATATTTTATTAGTATTAGATTGTAAAATCCCTTGAAGTATTCTAAATTTATATGTCATTTTTAGAAACAATTATAAATTTATTAAAAACTGAAAGGAATTAATTTTATATCATGCTTTTAAATTTATTGCCTAAAAGCAGGTGGAGAAACTATTCCTTCACATATCACATATGCTTGTTATGTCTAAAATCATGTGTTAGCTTGTGTATTCAAAATGTTTGTCACTGAATACTGAAAATTCTTTCCTTCTGTTTATAACTTTTCATATTTTATGTAATTTTTTATTCTAATTACAGAGAATTAGAAAAAGGCATTGAGTTTGAAGTAGATCATGAAGAATGTGGTTCATCTGATGAAGAATCTTTTGATGATGACTATTTTAACGACTTCAAACAAGAAATTGCTGACATAGAAGGAGATAGAAAATTAAGCTTCAAAAGTGGAGCATGCACACCATTTGCAGAGCTGAAAACAAAAATGGAACCTATAACTGAAGATGGTCAGATTATGAAAGAGGTAATTACTTATATTGTTGATAGTATAGTCAAACTGTGATAAATTGGCAGATCTGTTAATTTTTAACCCTTTCACGTCAAAAGGTGCATGTACCGCTTGAGTCAGCTGTCTTTCCAGGGCTGCAGAATTTTTTGTTACTGAACCTAAACCACAAAATTACAGAAAGATGAACATATTGTTTAATAATATTCTATAGAATATGTATGTGGTATATGCTGTATATATATTTTTTATTTACCTACTTCATATACGTAATTTTTTTTTTTTTTTGTTGATTTAAATATTTTTTTCCACATTAATTTTTTCAAAATTTACTTACCTGTTAGTAAGTTTTGAAATTATACATTTGAAAACTAAGCATTTTACTTAAAATTCATTTTTAGTAGGATAAATTTTTAAACAGATTTGGCTTTTAGAAGGATTTTTGCCAAAGTGTGAATACGTAAAGCATCACTGTAGCACTTTCTTAGAACTTTCATTTGAACAAGCATTTCCCATCTATCTTTGAAAGCAATTAAGCTTGGATTCTTTTTCTGTAAAACTAACATTTCACCAGTTTGTATTTTAGGTGGTGGAAAATTTTCAGTCATTCTTTTCCTTCTCCTCATTACAGTGTCATAAGTATTTGTTCCCAGTCTAAAGAGTTCATCTGGCGATGATGGGCACAGGAAAATGCGATCAGTATATAAATGGTACCCTTGATCAGAAAGTTCTTCAAGTAGAGATTTAACACTTTTTTCCATATAATCCTGAAGTTTCTGTAACTGTGTTTCTTTTCTCATATAAATGATAAAGTTACAGATGTAATTTGATTTAGATGAATCTGTTACAAATTTTCAACGCTTCAACATTGTAAAGCTCATAACATAAATATTTCACATGCCCGTTATAGTTCTCGATTAGAAACTGGACTGCAAAACCAAACACCCAATGCCCTAGCCAAAAAAAAAAAAAAAAAAAAAAAAAAAAAAAACTCCCATAATATACATCAATAAATATGATGCATGCATTTAAAGAAACAACCAATGCTCTAGTCTTGCACACCCCCCAGAAAAAAAAAACTGCTATAACATTCATCAATAAATGCCAAATGTGCACATTTAAAGAGTCCTGTCAGGAAGTCTGCGAGTCAATAACATGCCTTCCACCTTATGTTTATATAATTAAAATCCAAGTGTGTGTGAGTCATCTTTGTCTCATTTCAAGTAGAAGGTCAAGTCTATCTGTATTTAAAATCCTATGGATACGTAGGCAGGTGGGTTGAAAGAGAAAATGCTCTGTCACAACAGTATACCAGCCAGGAAGGGAGTGTGTTTCATGCTGTTATATCTGCGTGACAGTCGTTGTGAAAGGATTAAGTTGGGACTATATGTTAAGAATGCTAAAAGCTGATGATACTTGGCAGCCATACTTTTCACCAAATGATTCTTTTGATTGCAGTTATATGAATAATATAACTTTAACATTAATTTCAAATTATAATTTCTAATCAAAAAACGGGCTGACAGTACCAGATCAGAAAACCACTCTAGTTGTGTTGTCATGGAAACATTACCTCTCACCACGTTTGGAGAATGGAATTGTCTGACTCGATCCCTTCTGTTTGTATTCAACTGTCATTGTATTGATTCCGAGCATTATTTTGTTGTAATTACCAAGAATTACCTACTACCTTCATTCTGATTTAATTTTTATAATATGGATCATTTTGAATAAATGAGGATTAGTAGGTTTTTAATTTAGTAGACAAAATCCATTTTAAATGCCCCAATCATCAGTCAAGTAACAGATAGCAAAATCGATAGTATGGTTCTAAATCCAGAAAATAACACTACCAATAGGAAAGAAAATGACAGATTGTTGAGAACAAAAAAATTTCGATTGAAAATTTAGTGGGAATTCTTACTATAGCAGCTACTGTACTATGCAACTGAACTTTGTAATTGAACAAGAAATGATGTCTATCTATATAATTAAAAAGAAAGTATCAGCACACACACACACGCACAAAAAAAAAGTGAAATAATCAACATACCTTCTTAAAAGCGTCTCTGCCAATTACTAAGGGTTAATTGGGTGATAAATTCTCAGGACCCCTGCACTCATATGGTTATTTTGAGGGGAAAAAAAGGAGTAAAAATTTATAATTATGTGTAAGTATATATATTTGTGTGTAACCTAAAGAAATATACTTCAAAACATTTTGCAGTACACTAAGAAAGTGTCATCTAATCCATACTGTAAGCCCTCAAAAAATCTTTCCACTTGTTTTTCGCTTTCAAAAGCTGAGTATCCAAATGCCTGGTTTGGGAGGAAACGAAGCAAGAGGACCTTGGCTAACAACGATGAAAATTTGTCAAAACAATCTTGCAGTTTTTCGGATAATACAGTGAATCTTATGTGATTTTAAATTATAGTCAGGTCTGGTGCAGCTGTACTGGGTGGCAGAAATTTTAGAATTTAGTGAAAATCTAGCAATAGAATTTAAGAATGGCAAAATTTTTAGAATTTAAAACCCACATTGGGCACACAGAATTTCGAACCTGCAAAGATTTCACCAGGTGACAAAATGTCTAGCACGAGGCTCTGTCCTTAGCAGTAACGTCTGATTTATTTAAAAACTCAGGAAAATGTCTTCCAATTATTATATGAAAACAGTAAACCATTATCACTTTTAAGCGTTATCAGGTACTTACATAAAAACCTGTCGACCATTTTCGTCAAAAATGGAAAAGTCTTCAAACACACTGTGTTTGGTGTAACCTTGACTACACATGTTAGTTCTTATTCTTGAGTAGGATTTTCTCTAGTATGCTGGTTCTTTAGTTACATCTGAATATAAAGATAAGAAACACATAAGTAAATTGTGTTATTGACATGCTTTTTATCGATCATAACAGCAGTTAATTTATATATATTGTATCTTTGAATATATATGCCATGTGAGTGCATATCTTCAAATTTTTGATTTTCTCAAAATATATAATAAATTGATATAATAAATTTGAAAGGACAGATGAAATAAAATTATTTTTGAATTAGCTAATTCAGGAAGTGAAATTTTCTCCTTCCCTTCAGTATAGCATATTTGTAACTCCTAATGATGGTGACCTCTATGGCTGAAATTACTCATGAACTATAAACGTTATGGATTAAAAGCTTCACAAGGCTGTGTGCTCTGTTTGCTCCATAAATACTTTTTTACTTAGATTATTTGAATTCATCTGCCGCACATTAATTTATTGATTTGTAATTATCATTTACCATCTGGAATGGTATTACAACCATTCTAGCTGCACATGATGACAGTTTTTTTTTTTTTTTTTTTGGAATTGAGAGGTTTGATAACACCAAAGGTGTTGGATGCTATCTGCCTAAGGGGGAGAGATGCCTTTGTGGTGGATTTTATAAGGAAAACTCCCTCTTATCCATATTACATATGCGAAAAACCATTAATACACTCATGTAGCCAGCTCATTCACCGGGATTTTAATCTGGGTTGAGCTACCCATGTTTAGCAACTTTAGCACTCAGCGGCTGGAATTTAAAGAGGAATTGAGTGACAGAAAATTTAGGTTGATAATGGAAAGCTGCGTGAGCTACCTGCCTAAGATGGTGGATGCCTTCGTGTAGGACTTTCTGAGAGAAATGGACTTGTATTCAGGTTACAAATGGGGAAAACCAAACATGCAGCCAGCCTGTTCACCTGGGATTGAACTCAAACCAATTCGAACTACTAGTATTCAGTGGTCTTAACCACTTGGCTAATGGTTGGGTATGGTAAAGTAGGAGCCACAGAGATTGTACTAAGCAGCAAAAAGACCTAGAAATGGCCTGGTCACTAGTAGGGTTGTAATTATATTGGTATCAATCTACAGCAGAGCTGTGCCTACATATTTTTTCACCTGAGGCAAAGTGGTAAATGTGCATCCCTGTATACAATGCAAGATTATCTATATACCTGTTTGTGTGTGGGGGGAGAATAAATAAATAATATTAAATGATGTTTGAAAACATAATATTATACAAACACGTGCAATATATATATGCATTATTGCATATATGGTGGGAGGGAGACGTCTTATCATTAAACAGCGATCATACCCACTGTTCAAAGTATCAGGTTTTATTCCTGGTTCACGGAATAAAAGATAAATGGGAAGAGTATGGGCAGATGGATTGAGTATGTTTAGGAGAGGAATCACAACACTGATTTCAGTATGGACAGGTATATTATACAGCTGACCCCCTAAGTGCAGTCACTTTAGATAAGTCCAGGTCGGATCGCCTATGTGCGACCGGTAAGCGTCTAGTTGTAGCTCTGCCGCGAGTGTTCTTTTAGACCGCTTCTGTTGCACTTCTCGAACCAAGTGAAGATGTGTTTACCTGGAGGGTTCCTACCGTAAATATAGATGCCATCTTGTGCATCGTTGAGGCATTATTCCCACATATATATACGTATAATCATACATGTAGAATAAATTAACTATATTTATATATATTTTATGCTCATTAAAAGTAACTATTTCAAGGGAAAACAAAATAACTCTTACAGTAATATTTAATTGTAGCTTTTTATATTCCACAAAGTGAAACATATATAGTGATTAACAACGTTGAAATGGAAAACATTAAAAATATGCGTTTTGAAAAATGGCAAATACTATTGAGTAGTATAAATAAATCATCTGCTCAAAAAATTATGGCATAAAATTTTCAAGCATATTTATAGTTTATTTTTTCTTGTTTTAAAGTAGCAAAATCATCAATAATTTTTTCAAAATTTATTTGATTACTTAACTCATGTTCTATAGAGAGAATGGTCATGTTTGAAAGTTTTTCTTGGCCTAGTGAAGATATCATAGAGTTCTTTATTGTTTTAAGTCTACTGAAGCTTCTTTCGCCACTAGCTACAGTAACTGGCAATGTTAAAAAAATTCTTAACTCTTCTTCCAAATTCGGATAGGATTGAATTAAATTATAATTATGAGATATTTTTAAAAGTTCTAAGCTGCTTTTATGTCCAGAATTATTAAAAAAGCATGGTTTTTAAAACTAGATATTTCTGACTGAATTATTTCAGTGATCATATCATTCAGATGAGTGCTAAGTTATAAGCTGCTGCCTTTAAATTACTTAAATCTGATAACATTAATTGTTCACCATTTAGAAACTGAAATCAGCATTTAGTCTTCTGTACCTTGAATATCAGACAGTTCTACCAGAACATCCTCCACGAAAGCTCACTTCTAAAGCATGTAGTATCACAAGGATCATTATAATAAATTAATCAATGAAATCAGTCTTTAATATTCACAGAATCTTTTATCAGTTAAACTGTCCACTCCCCGATGAAAAGTTCATTTGAGCTTGAGCAGAAATTTATGTGCCATCTAATTTAAATGTGCCAATAGTTTGCCTTTCAGACACTTTTTTTCCTAACAATCTCATGCTGTCTCGACAATAAAAGCATAATTTTAAAATTAGCAAGGTTTAATGATATTTCATATTTTCTCTTTACTTTTATTGTGCCTCATCAATTAACTTAAAAAACTTCTATGTGTTAAATTTCGTGACTATGACAGGTGTTTATCATTAATTTTTATTCACAGCATCATATATTTCTTAAATTTTTTTTAGCGAGATGCATATCTTTTAAATGTATTTTTATATCAATCCTGTCAACGGAACAAAATCGAATTTTTAAAAGATATCTGTTACATCAAAATCGATGAATTACATTAGAATTAGCCAGAGCAGTTTGCCTTAAATCTTCCAGAAAGTACTCAGAATTTTAAACCTCCTTTTTTCGTTCTCCAAAACTGAATGTATTTTATTGTTTCAATATAAACAATAGAATTATTTAAAAGCATTTATCTTACCTTATGTCTTTACATCTCAGTTGACAAAGAACGAACCAATTTGTTTAATCCTTTAGCATCTGCTTCAGAAATAACTTTAAGTGAAACAATCCATACTGTTCCCGCACAACATGAGTGTGAATACAAGCCCAAAACTTCTATTGAAAAATTTAAAAAAAAAAAAAAAAAAGAGGCAATAAGTAATAATATGTTACATTTCATTTTCAATCACCCTTGTTTATTCTTCGGATGCTATTCCAGAAGGCATTTATGAAGCTGCAAAACTCAGCAGTTATGTGGCCTCTACGTTCAGTTAGTGGACTTTGGCAATTCTGTTATGATAAAGTAAAGAGCTTAAGTCAAACTGTTGAGAGACATGAATAACTAATGTCCACAGTATAATATTTTCTATGACAGTTTAGTCTGTACAATTCATTACACAAAGCATAATTAGTTCCTTAAAGCTACTTTTAATAACAAATTTTAATGTTAGAAAATATTATGTACACTACTGTGAAAGCTCATGTCTTTTGAGAATATGTTAATGCCATTAGTTTTCGTTTTCTTTTTTTAGCTAGATTGTCTATAACACAAAATTCTTTTAACATTCACTGATGTATTCCGTAGGAAAATATTTTGAATATTTTCACATATGTGTTTAGTACCAAATTTGATGTAGATATAATATATTTTAAGTTTTAATTTTTTAAAGAAAATATTTTTTTGCTTATTCTAATGTAGAAGAAAAGTTTATATATTTATCATATTAATGCCATTAGTAGCTATTAAATTTAAAATTTTCTCAATTTTTAGTATAATTTTTCTTGCAAGAAAAATGTTCTATTAAATTCCCATTATATGTATTAATATGTTTAACTTGTTTTCCAATCAAATTACATTTTAAGCATATAAAATCTTACATTAGAACTTTCTAATTTCCTCTTTGAAAGCTTAGAATATGATTCTGTAATTTTATTAATTTTGGCAAACTAAATCATTTTATTCTTTAGGTCATAAAGCATGGTTTCGGTATTGTGATACCAGAGAAATCGGTGGTTGTGATTCATTATGATGCTTATCTGGAAAATGCAAAGCTGCCATTTGATTCTACACATCTAAGAAACAGGCCTTATAAATTTTTGTGAGTATAGTTTTAAAATGTAACTAAACTTTATTTTAACTTAAAAAAATTATACTTGCATGTTTTCCCATCAACTCTGAACTGTAAAGAGATTTCTTGAAATTTATTCTGGATGTTCCAATGGAAGTGTGAAGGAATGAATCACTTGTAGTAACGGCGATTGTATATGTTCCACATATTTTTACAATCAGATCGGTTACTGAGCTTCTTGTGCAAGGAAGAAAAGATGTTAATGCCTATTCACTAACAAATACATAATTTTAATTATTGCTTTTGCTATGAAAGAAGCTAGATCAAATGCTAGTCTCCTAGCAAGGTCCAAAAAACAGAACATTCTCTAATATCCCCAAATGTACTTAGCCATGGTGTAAGAAATCAAGTTCCAGATATTGCTGCCATCTATTAGTGGAAAAGGAAACAGTTCCTCACACTTCATTTAAATAGAAAGTGAACAGATATAAGCTACTAATGTAGCACATAAAAAAACTTAATTAAATATGAGTATCCAATGCCATATTCCTAGGATAATTTTGAGACAGATATGCTTTTATCCTTTTTTTTGCAGCAGTTTAACTTTTTGTTTAATGGATATCAAAAAATGCTTTTCCTTTTAGATCCTTTTGCAGTTCCAGAATTAGAAACTCTTTTTGACATAATCAAAAATTCAAGCTTTAATTTTTATAAAATTGCTGTAATAGTTACAGTTTTCAAAAAAATAAGCTGTACCAAATTAGAAGATTAAGCAGCAGTGCAGTCTGCTACATTAACTGAAATTCCTTAGAATCAATGAAGATAATTTTAGCCTAGCTTAATAGTGTCCGCTATACATTATTGCTTACGTATAAGCTTGGTGATGAAAGACAAGTTGTTCCGCTAAATTTTGTCTTACTTCTAATGCGTATTGAATTAAGCTTGAATTGGATTAGTTTAGTTATTTATTATACTTACGTCTGTTTCTTGCACATGCTTATATGAGTCCTGAATAAATAAATTCTCAAATATACTTATGGCTTATCGAGGGCCAGCGCTAGATATCTTACCACCTGATGCAGTCTCTCCGGGTCCTAAATTCTGCTACAAATTGCCTCTAAGTTCTAAATTTTTGTCACTCTTAAACTTTGGATCCCATTGCTTTCTGTAAATTATAAAAACTTACTAAAAAAAATGAAAAAGTTTCATTTTTTCTTGTATGCGGAAGACGTACAAGATTTATTCCCCAGTGCCACCGTTTTTTACACATGCATGCGTAGTTATGCGATGTATTAGGGGGAAAATATGTGCAAGTTTTGCTGTCTGAAACCTGTTTACTTTTGCAAAATAAAGAAAAAAAGAAAATACAAAATTTTAATGCTTAGGATAAAAGTATAATGAAAAAGATGTAAGTATAATAAAAATGGTGTTTGTATAGTAAAAAATATCCCCAAATTTGGATTTTCAATCAATTTATTTTTAAACCAGTAAAGTCTAATATCAGGTTTCAGCGTTATACCTTGTAAAATCAGTATACCTAAATGGAAAGCCTGGAGGCACCATAGGCAAGATTTTCATATCAAATCATACCCAACGTCCAGCATCTTTCGAAAAATAGTCACAATCGTCTTCATCTAACGTAATACCATATTCTGAGGCGTCCAATCCTGAAGGTGACGGAAAGTAATCATCTGTTTCACTGTCATACATATTCGTAAAAAAACACCTACTACAAACAGTAAACAGAAACATGACCAATAATGGGGCAGTCATTACTTGCACTGTTTCAGAAACATCCCCTTTCCAGGTCTTCTCTGAAATACTATCCTCCTTTGCATACTCTGTCGAGGTCATTGAGGTGTTGCACTGAAAAGCTTTGCGAGTAACTTTACTGCTAGCAGTGTAAAGAAAATGGTAGCATTTCGGAAGGGCATATATATGTACACGTCTGGGGCAGTTAACACATCGGTTAAGCAAGGTGTGTATATATACACCCATGGCAGTTAGGGGGCTAATTTGGCCACTCGGTGCTGCTCCAAATTCCAGAAATTCTGTCTTCCCTAAATTTTGCCTCCCAGTGTGGCCATACGAGCTCTGACGCCGGTTCTGCGTTTATGGGAATAACATATTAGTTATTCCCATAACGCTATTATTCCCATTTAGTGCTACTTGAGTGAACTCAAGTAGCACTAAATGTAATCTTTTGGCCTATGAAGTTTATTAACAAAATTTATTTTTAGCATATGAAAAGAAACTTTTCTTAAATTTTTCCTCGACAGCATTTCTTAGCACATTTAACTTAAATCTGTAATCATCGCCAAGTGTAATGTCAGCATGAAAGGTTGCCGTACTCTTGTTATTTGATTACTAATATTAAAAAAAAAAGTGTTTAGACATTGCTGCATGAGTCATTACACAAGGTGTCATGTATTGATAAACATGCAGTGATGAAAGCAAAATATAATAAATGATGATTCGCCAGATCCACGTCAGAGATATGAAATACTAGTAGTTTTAACCATGTTACTATGTGGAATGTTTGGGTTTGAGATTGTATGCCAAGCAGATATGCAGCTACAGAGCCAAATTATTAATCTCACAAATTTATGCTTAAATGATTTATTTTTTCAAAACGTGGTATTTTATTTGGTGCCTAAGTGGAATTAAGAATGGGGACTCTCCAATGTTTTATCATGGAAGGAAAAATCAAGTGCACATGCATAACGCATACAAAAAAAAAAAAGTTTGGGGCTTTGATGTTCGAATTTTAGATCATTCCAGATATTGGACGTTCGGATCTCGGACTTTGTACTGTATATGCTATCTCTCTTGTTTCCCAAGCTCAAAATCAATTTCAGAGGACATGATTTGGAGTAGTTGATAATTTTATCGCAGCTGCAAAGATAGATTTGAATAGCATGTCAAATTAATAGTAAAAAATAAATTAAGATTCTCAAATTAATTATGATGTATGTCTGTATCGTGCTGTTTTTTTTAGATTCCTTTTTTCCATAGGTTAGGAGATGGAGCAGTAATTCCTGGATTAGAATTAGCTATTCAGACAATGAAGAACAATGAAATGTCAAGGTTTATTGTTAGCTGTGCATATGCATATGGTGCAATGGGTTGCCCTCCTCGAATTCCAGTTGGAAGTGATATTTTATATGAAGTTGAAGTAATTAATTTTTTTCAAAGTAAAGATGCAATTGAGTTTGAGGAAATGTCTTCAGAAGATCAAAAGAAAGCACCTTTTGAAAAAATAGTTGCTGTTTTTCAATGTGAACATCAAATGGGCAATGAACTATTTCGAAAAAAAATGTATAAGCCAGCTATTGCTAGATATCGCAAGGTAGTCAAGTTACTGGAAGATGTTTCTGTTGATAACGAAGAAAATGATGATAAAAGAAAAAAATATCTGCTGAAACTTTATCTAAATTTAGCTCAATGCTATATAAATCTCCAAAATCCACAGAAAGCAGTAATATATTCTGATTTGGCTCTAAAGATTGATTCAGAAAATCCCAAAGGTCTTTATAGAATGGGTTATGCTTTGTACATGACAGAAGACTATGAAAGAGCAGAAAGCTTCCTAAATAGAGCAAAAAAGCAAAAGCCCTATGAAAAGAGTATAAATATGGCCATTCAGAAACTAGAGAAGAATCGAAAACAGCATGAAGAGTGGGAGCGTATGTTTTGTCAAAATATATTTACCACCACAAATAAAAACAGTGCAAAGCCTAAAGAATTGCTGGAAACAGAAGAATTCCGTAGGGTTGTTGAAGAAGAAATGAAACAATTTTTAGATTCTGATGAAAAGGAATACAGGTTTTCTCCTGGTTATACAGAAAGCCAGATAGAAGTTGTGAAGGAACTTGCAAACCAATATAATCTTGCATTTGTCACTTTGATTCAGAATAATGATAAAATAATCAAAGTTGCTAAGAGGAAGGTGCCTCCTTAGTACAATTTTTAATTTAGTGTTAATAATAAAATTGATTTTGATATTTTTTCTCATGTAATTGAATAAATATCATTTTGAATAAATATTTTGCTATTGCATATCATTTCTGTAAATTTGCAGGTTTTAAAAATAACATGAAATTATAGTATTTTCTAAAAAAACTAAGTTATTCTTTTAGTTGAACCTGTGAGCAGCTTAACAGCTTTTATCCACTCTGAAAACTTATTAGATAACTTTCTAATGAACAGAATGACATATATCAGAGTAAATTAATTATAGGAATCCATTGTATAAATGCAGCTCTTTACGAGGAGAATTAAAAAGCTTCTCTGTTCAAGAGTTAAGTTCTGCATTGAAGAATGGCCAAATTTCATATCGGTGGGAGCCACAGGTGTATATTTATATTTTTTAAAATAGTAAAACAGTTTTTCAATAAAAAGGAAATGCTACATAAATTAATGATTGTAGGATATAAATATATTTAATTAATATAATTATTTATACAGACAAATAATTAATTCTTCTTGGTGTCACTATATTTAGGAAAGTATGTTCACGTGACATAAAAATTTTAAACTTTTCTTTCTTTTGAATAATTTCTGCTAACCAAGCAATTATTTATAATTTTCAGTATGTAAGGGAAGTATAGTCCACCCCCTTCCCGATAATAATTGTCAAATGATTTTACTGAGAAAGAACTGAAATCAAAGGTTTTCACAATTAGGTCCAAAGCTTTTAATGCAAGTAATTAACACAGTAATAAGAAAACAGTAAAGGGTAAATGTTCCAGAGCAAATGCATAGTAAATCTTACTGTTAATACACTCTTAGAAAAAAAAAAAGCTGAACAAATTATCGGCGAATAGCTTGACATTTGAGCAGGAGCGATGCCACTATTAGACGGTGTTGGCAGGAATGAGTGAACCATGGCCACACACATTGTCAAGAAGGAAGTGGTAAGCCTAGAGAAACGACAGAATGTGAAGACCGAGCAATCGTCAGAGCAGCACTCACAGCTCCAGATGCATCGGTATCATCGATTGTACGTGCAAAAAGTGCTTCAGTGACTGTAAGGCCATTCATAGACGGCTCACAGAAAAGGGGCTGAGGTCACGGCGCTACCATTGACCTCTGTATAATGTCAAACCCATTTGCAGTGATGTTGGGCTCATCTGCACTGTGGAATGTCACTGACTGGAGTAGAATAGTCTTCAGTGTTGAGTCCCACTTTGAACTGAGCCCCGATGACAAACAAAGGTGAGTCTGGAGATACCCCGGACAGCGGTGGGATACCAACCTGTCTCCCGGCAGACAGGCCGACAACCAGGAGTGATAATCTGGGGTGCCATTTCATTTCATAGTAGGGCCCCTTTAGTTCTAATCCATCGCAACCTTACAGCACAGCAGTACGTCAACGAAGTTCTAAGGCCCGTTGTGTTGTCCTTCATATCACGATAACCTGGGCTTACATTTCAGCAAGATAATGCCCACCCCCACACTGCACGTTTCCACTGCTTGCCTTAGTGCTTGCCAAACATTACCTTAGCCAGCAAGGTCGCCGGATCTATCTCCTATTGAGCACATTTGGAGCATTATGGGCAGGGCCCTCCAACAAGCTCGGATGTTGACAATCTAATGCGGCAGTTGGACAGAATGTGGCGCAATATCCCTCAGAAGGACATCCACAACCTCTATCAATCGATGCCAAGCCGAATAACTGCTTGCATAAGGGCCAGAGGTGGACAAACGCATTACTGACGTTTTCACCTTGTGAAGCTCTATCACTTCAATAAATCATCCAGTTTTTCTCAAACTGTAATCATTTATTTTTCTGTACATGTTCTGTACACTTCTATCGATTTTCGTCCCATTCGGATAACTCCTTCTTGGTGCGTCGTTTTTTTTTGTCTAAGAGTGTATTATGAACTCAAATTTATTTAATGCATTTATTTTATGCCTTTGTTTGTATGTGCAATGTACAATTTTTGTATAATTCATTTGGAAACATCCTGCTGTATTTAAGAAACACTTTTAAAGAAATTGAAATGTAATGTTACCGCTTGTCTTCACTTCACACTCTGTAAAAGTAATAAATGCTTTTCTGGTTGTATAATGTTGAATAAATTAAGTTTTCATGTGCTCTGCATCACTGAATGAATAATACGTTAACAGGTTATGGGCCCAGTATGACTTTATCTGTGTTATAAAAAATTTTATTGTTAATAAGTCTAACTGTGTGAATTCCTCAGAAGTAAAAACCAGTTTCATTGTAATCATGGAAATATTTACTACAGAAAAACTTTTAGGATCACAAAATTGGGTGCGACGGAAGTGGTTGGTTGAAGGTTTACTTATGGAAAAAAGAAGGAGCTTTCGAACTGTGTTCTGGGGAAATAGTCAAACCAGAGCCGGTTGCCGAAGGTGCTTCCCTTGAAGTCCGGAATAAGTACAACTGAGAATTAACCAAGTTTGACAAGGGTAATAGAGCTGCCCATGGAAATTTTTCATGGACATTAGACTCAACAATTTGTGATTTAGTTTCCATGTGCAAAACAGCAAGAGAAACATGGGTTAAGCTGCATGAATTGTTTGAACAGAAAAATAAGCAAGCACAGTATACATGCCAGTTGCAGTTTTCGTCATTTGTGCGTAATCCTACAGAGACAGTGGCCATGCATGTAGCATAATTAGAACATCTGGTGTCACGAATGCATGATTTAGAAATAAAACCAAAGGACTTTGTCATTATAAGCAAACTATTAGAAACTCTCTCTAATGAATTTGAGCCACTAAAAAGGGCTTGGTGTGCAAGGCCGGAAGAACAGAAAACACTGCTGGAATTGAAGGGACTGCTAATTTCAGAAGAGCAGAGAAAGATGTCGGAGTCTTCTAGGAACAGTAAACTTGTTGCTTTAATGGCCAAAGATGCTGTTGAAAGAACTCCAAGCAAGCAAACATTTTCAAGAAAAAGTAAGCCTGTTAACAAACAGAGAAAACAATATAAATGTTTTAAAGTGGCAAAAAGGATCACTTTAAAAAGGACTGTAAATCCCAGAAAAATAATTACATGACAGTCAATCATAATGAAAAGTCCAACTATGGGAAAGCCTTTATTAGTGAGTGTCTCGTGACTAACAATAATACATGGTAATCAACACTGGAGCTACTCAGCATATTACAAACAAAATTGACTGGTTTTTTTAAGCATCCAATTGAAGGAAGAGTTGGTAATAATGCATCAGTGAAAGCTTATGGACATGGTGTCATATCATTTAAAATGTTAGTACAGAAATCATGGAAAATGTGCTGTATGCCTCTGAAGCTGCAAGGAATTTATTTTCTGTAAGTCAGGCACTAGATCATGGATGCGAGTTTAATATGTCAAATGACAAGTATGAATTTTTGAAATCCAAAAACGTTGTTGCTGTTGGAATTCGCTGTGGTAACTTATTCAAGTTATTGTGTAAAAGTGTGCCTCCTGAAGTTGAGTGTAATGTTGTGTGTCGCCCTGAAATGCAGGTAAGTGAAACAAATTCTCTTCAACTCTGGCATGAAAGGCTGGGGCATTTAAATAAACAGCATGTTAAAAAGGTATTACAATCCCATGGCATTCAAATAAAATTCGATAGTGATTTTTGTGAGGCCTGTATATTAGGAAAACAGTATAGGCTGCCTTCCAGAGTCGTGAACAACATGCTAAAGAGGTTGGTGAACTCATTTATACTGATCTTTGTGGGCCTATGGAGAAGGAATCCATTGGTGGTCTCTGTATTATATATGCTTTACAGATGATTTCTATAGGCTGCCTTCCAGAGTCGTGAACAGCGTGCTAAAAAGGTTGGTGAACTCCTTTATACTGATCTTTGTGGGCCTGTGGAACAAGAATCCATTGGTGGTTCTTGCTATTATATATGCTTTACAGATGATTTCTCTAAGTACAGAAAAGTTTATTAAGTATAAGTCAGAAGTTGTAGCTAAGTTCGAAGAATTTTGTACATTTTTTTTTCAAAATCAAACAGAAAAGCCAATCAACACAGTTTTAAATGATGGTGGACTGGAGTATATAAACAAGGACTTTGAATTTATAAGAATGTTTTGCGAAGAATGGGAGCAGAACAGAAATATTCAACAGAAATATCCCCCCTAAAAGGCCATTTGCACAACCTGTTGGCTATTTGTATTAAATATGCATATATAAAAATATTAGATTAAAAATCCGTTACCATTTTAATTATCAAGATTTAAGTTACAGTACTTTAATTCTAAAATTTATTGTGAAATTTGGGCTTGTTTAAGAGAGATTAATTTCTTTGTCTGCCGTATTTCACTTAGCTTTGACCGTAAATTACGATGCACTTTTAATTTTGTTCTTTCAAATATAACATGGAAGAAAATCCTTGTTCACACAAATAGGTTATGCAAAAAGGAAATAAAAATTGAATAGCTTTATTCGGAAATGCCTATAAATTCTTCTTTTCAGTTCAGCCTAAAGTTAACAAGAGTATTATTTTTTAAATCTTCAGTTAGACTTCAATCACAGAAAATTTCTATCAGTTGTCCTTTTCCTTCACGAGATTTTTGAATTTAATAGTTAAAAATATTTGTTTCTGTGCATACCACCAGTTGAGAATCACTGTTCTACAGGAACTGCAGACTGATACTAAAATTCTTCGTACAATTCTTCATGTGTCTTGCCGCACCGCAATTCATGCAGCGGACCCAAATACATTAAATTTTCACTCGTCTGTAAATATAAATATATTTCAATATGATAAATCATTGGATGCAGGAATTTCTTCTTTCTGATCACCCATTGTATCTATGTGTCTTAATGACTCGTTTAACAATTGCAAGGTTAAAAAGCTGTTCTTCTAAATCCACTATCCACTGCACGTTTTACAGCACTAATGTTTCAGTTTTTTTTTTTTTTTACTTTTCATAGGCTAAATCTTTGTTTTTTCGTAGGTAAATCTTCGTAGGTCTGGAATATGGTTCAGATATTAAGGTATTTTAAACAGTCATAGAATTTCCACCGATTTAATACAACAAAGATGGCTGAATATTTTGTTTTGCACCAAGGATTTTTTGAATATTTTTATCATTTTTAAAATTACAAATAATAAAATTTAAAGCAGAATTTGCCTTTCTTGCGTCTTGCAGTATTCACTTCAGCTGTGGAAATGTTTATGTATTTTGCTAAAGAAATAACAATTTGTAAATGCAGAAGATAATTCAGTAGACGTAATTTTATTTAAAACAAAAAATATGATAAGATATATATACTGCTCCAAAATGTTTCGACAAAACTATCGAGTGTTCGAATTCGTATGTGAATTACTGATTAAAACTCAAATATATTATTTTATTGCAAAGAATATTTTGAGGGTATTTATTTTCTAATAAACAATTCTTAAAACAGAAAAATAATGTATTAGAAAAAAATTTGGAATCCATGTTTCAATATTTTTTGCAAGATCTTTTCCAGTAAACTTGAAAAATAAAAATACCAGTAATCGAAAACAATGTACCACTGTATTTGTTTTTAAACAATCCACATCAAAAGTATATTGTTACTCATTAAATAGTTGGCATTAATGTTATTTTATAAGCATTTAAAAATGTATATTTTATTTTTAAAGTCTGTAAGTAAAAGCAGTGGCATGCCCAAGGGGTAGCAGTTTTGATGATGCCATCAATGGTGTAAAAGGTCTAGTGGTACTCAGTGTGGAGTTTTAACTTGTCGGGGTTTGCACAATTATGTACAGACAAACGCGGAAAGTGTGCCTGGAGATATTGGTTGAAAGTTTGCAAGTGTTGAAAGGTAGGCTAAAGAATATTTGTCTTTGAATGTACAGAATTATAAAGCTAATTTTTCTCCATTTGCTCCAATTTTGAAAGACACAGGAAGCAGCTTTTATGGATAACCATTTTTTCTACTTGGTTTAGCATAAAACCTCTCTACTTGTAAGAAATTACTTGTACTAATTGTAAGAAAATATCTGGCATCTGGTATAAATGTATTAAATATTTTTGATAGAAATATTTCATATTTAATCTTGTGTGTTACTGCAAAAGTCCAAACTGAATTTTTCGAATGTTAAATGATTTCAAATACGTTTATGAAATTATTATTAATTTTTATTGTCTAAGGAATTTTATTATATTCAGTTCCCCTATCTCTTTTAATGGCTGAAATTTTCTCTGAAATAGTTTGTATATTTTATTATGAAAACAAGGGCTTAAATTTTAAGTTATGCAGTTATGGTTTTATGTCTGCTCAAAAATACACAGTCCAGTCACATTAATGTGACCACCACGTACTTTCCATGTCAGAGTTAAATAACCAATCACAGAAGGCAGGTGGCAGCACAGTGCAGTTGAGCGTATATAAAGGGTGTGTGAGGGCTTCGGAAAACATTTCAGTCGTTGGCGTAATGCAGAAACGAAGCGATTTATCCGACTTCCAAAAGGGCATGATCATTGGCTTTCGGGCCAAGGGTGGAAGCATTTCCGAAACGGCTGAGTTTGTGAACTGTTCGCGTGCCGCCGTGGTAAAAGTGTACCGTGCATGGCAAAATGGGACTGTCCAAAATCAGCGACGTGGCAAATGTGGTGCACCACGGGCCATAGATGACAGAGGCGAACGACGGTTGCGGAGATGCGTTCGGGCAGATAGACGGGCTACCGTTGAGCAACTGACCACCAAAATGAACCAAGGGGCTACCAAAAGTGTCTCCCAAAGTACTATTCAGCGAACATTGCTGCGTCTGGGCCTCCGAAGCAGACGCCTGGTTCGTGCACCTATGCTGACTGCTGTTCATCGACGGCGAAGGCTAGAATTTGCACGCCAGTACAGCAGCTGGACGTCCACTGAGTGGCGACAGGTTGCGTTTTCGGATGAATCGCGTTTTATGCTCCATCGGACAGATGGACGTTGGCGTATAAGGCGTGAAACCTCTGAAAGGAACCACCCTGCAACCATTGCCGGAACGGTCCAAGCTGGAGGCGGGAGCATTATGGTCTGGGGAATGTTTTCCTGGCATTCTCTAGGTTCACTGATCATTGTGGAAGGCACAATGGATCAATACAAGTACGCATCTGTCCTTGCGGACCATGTTCACCCCTACATGCGCATTGTTTTTCCTCAGGATGATGGCATCTTCCAGCAGGACAATGCGAGGTGCCATACAGCTGCCAGTGTACGTGCGTGGTTCGAAGAGCACCAGGATGAGTTTACCGTCCTCCCCTGGCCAGCAAACTCACCTGACTTAAACCCAATCGAGCATCTGTGGGACCATCTCGATCGAGTTGTTCGCGCCATGGATCCTCAACCGCGTAATCTAGCGCAGCTGGCCACGGCATTAGAGTCGGCATGGCTCAACGTCCCAGAGAACACCTTCAGGGACCTATGTGACTCTCTTGCTGCACGTCTCGCAGCAGTCCGCTCTGCGAAAGGTGGTTATTCTGGCTTTTGACAGATGGTCACATTAATGTGACTGGACTGTGTATTATGAATGTATATTGACGTTCTTATATTATAATATAGTACTGACCTGTACTTAATGGTTCCAATGACACTTGTTTTTGTGACTGTCTATGTAGTATCCTTGGATAGCTTTGAGAAAATAAGTGCTTTTAGGATTCTTGCAGATTTTCTTTTATGAAAATTAGAACATCCAAGAAGTTCTATGGCCAGTGTGTTACCACTCGAAAATGGCAAGATCATCTGTACAGTTTTTCTTCAGTGTTATTTCATTATCTCTGGATTATTATGTTATAAGATCTTATCTTTGTGTGAATGTCTTATGTCTTATCTTTTGTGTGAAATCTGGAGAGTAGTGATTGCACAGAAGAAGGGTTAAAACTACCCTTTATTACGCTCATTAAATTATTTACATTGCATCAACTCGACGCTAACACACTACGCCTCTGCTTGGGCGGTAACTGAAACAGTAAGAAATAAACTGAACAGTTGAAGATTTAACAAGCAGTAGAATTAAGCTACAGGACTCAGTGAATCCTGTTCTCTAACAGCGCATAGATGAGCTTAGTGGCAGCAAAATAATAGCCGTTACGCCACGTTTAACCAGTAATAAGTGCTAAGCCGAAGCTCGCGCTACAACACGCACAGAATTTTCCCAGACTCTCTAACTTTCCCTTCTACTTGTTATTTAAACTTTTTCTCCCAGTGGTAGAATTTGCATTCCTTTACGCGCGCTAGCAAATTTAAATATTCTGGCAATCACAATTAAGGGAATGAAGGCTTGTAGGAAGAACTTCAAAATTAAATTTAACTGGTTGTTTAAAAAAAATATAAATCCCTACAGTGTGAAATAAAAATATTTTTTGAGTGTAATGATATATATCATTATACATTGGTCATAATGTGTATTTATTAGTAACATAATTATGCTTTTATTAAGGAATGGAATTTAAAAGACAAAACAATGTTGTATTGTGTTTAAATAACTTAAGTAAAACTTAAGCTTTAAAGTTCTCATAATTCTCTCCAAAATATTTCAGGACGCGATACTGAAGCCCATACAACATTGCATCCAAATGTAGAGGTTTTATTCCTTCCACCAAACACCACTTTCTTAATCCAATCAATGGATCAAGGAATCATAAGAAATTCAAAGCCTATTGTGTCAGGCATCTGTACAAATAAAGCACTAGACGAAAGAAAGCATGACATATTAATGGCATTTTGAAAGCAATTCAGCGTAAGACATTGCATAGAAATGATTAAACTTACATGGGAACAACTGAATTTGTCAACAGTGAATACTTGTTGGCATCAATGCCGACCAGAAGTTGTCAACAATGCTGAAACATTGCAATGTATTGAGAATAAAGCCAAGGAAATCGTACAAAAGTAATAGATGATGAAGGAGAAATTGAAGACTTGTTAGGACTGAGTGTTCAGTGCATACTCTTGGCGAACATATTCGTGAAGTAAACTAAGTCCTGATCTTGAACAGGGAGTTGAATGCAGCTATGTTCTGTGGTAGAATGACTGCACGTAAAAAGGATTTAAAATCCTCTTTTATTAAACCACTATTGTTTACAGCCACTTCCCAACTCGGGAGGGATACAGAAAATAATGACTGCACTTGGGTCTAAACTGAACAATCAAATAATTTAAACTAAGGTTGAATAGAAATTAAGTAGTCGTTGCTCACAGAGCTATAAACGCGAGGTTGGCCTCTAGCGTGCGTAGCAAGATTTAACTAATACTAACGCACTTAGATTTACTTCAATAATTGATAGAGTAACAGCGCTAAGGCTTAGAATTTAAATACTAATTAGTCAGTCGAACAGAGCAGCAGTGATCTGAGACTAAAAGCTCTCTCACACTGAGAGGTTCCTACCTATCGCTTAAATAGAAACTTGGCTCCACTTCAAATTAGCATAAAGCTGAAACGCGCGCTTATTCTAACGGGAAGTTGAAATAAGAACACATAGGAAAGGCAAATTAAAGTAAAACTTTCTTAGTTTAAACTAAAACCTTACAGACGTACTCAACAATGATGATCATGAAACAACAAATGAGGAATTAAATAATAGTATATTACACTGGTTATCATAAATTAAGGAAAAATCGCTATTACTGAAAAAGTTACATGAAACTTACCCACAATGTACAACACATAGTAAGGTATCAAATAACATAAAAAGAAATTACCAGACAATTACGGTCGTATAGGAATTAACACATGTATAAAATGAACAAATCGAAGGTGTCAGTTTGCTATAGGAAAAGTACCTTGAATATGGAATATGATCGCCTCTAGAAGCAATACAGTGCATATAGCGATGTGTGATGCTTTCAATGATGCGGTCTATCAGTTCCATAGGAAGCGAGGGCCATTGCTCTTGCAAAGCAGTTGCAAGCGCGGCAAGACTCTGAGGGGGGCGGATTGAGAGCAGCTAGACATCTCCCTAAAGCATCCCACACGTGCTCGACAGCATTCAAGTCCGGGGATCGAGCTGGCCACTCCATGCGCATAATTGTTTCCTGTTGAAGATAATCATCTGCGATGCGAGCCCTGTGAGGGCTTGTGTTGTCATCCTGTAACAGGAAAGCATCACCTATTGCCCCGGCTTATGGGTGCACATAAACATCAAGGATGTCATCTCCATAAACCTGAGTATTCACGTTTCTCCTTGGAAAGACATGGAGGTCTGTGCATCCGCCCAAAGAGATGCCACCCCAAACACAAACACTGCCTCTTCCGTGTGCATCTCTTTCACAAATGATAACAGGTTCCAGGTTCTCTCCATATCAAATAACGCCTACTATCGCTTTCTGGACTAAACCTGGACTCATCCGTAAAGAGAACAGCCCACCATTGATCAGGCGTCCAGCGGACATGTTGTGCCCACTGCAGACGGTCCCTCCTACGGCGTGACGTGAGCGGCACGCAGATGGCTGGTCGCCTTCGTGAAGCCTTCTACGCACAGTTGACGTGGACACCAACCTTTCGGTGGCTGCAACAAGGGGGATCTAAGAAGAGTCAGAGTAACGGTTCTATTCCTGCGTGCACATAATGCAAATATCGGTCATCGGCGCTCGTTGTAGCAGTTGGCCGTCCTTGGCTGAACCTCCTAGATGCCGAATCTGTGGTTTGAAATTGCCTCCAAAGCCTATGAACCACAGAAGGATTCACATTTAGCCATCTGGCCACTTCTGTTTGACTTTGTCCTGCCTCTAGTCTCCCAATGGCTCTCCATCGTAGTTCTGTAGGCAAGTGATGCCTGGAGGTCATTGTTACGAATTGGCTATCTCAGATTTCTGATGTCACTATGACAGTGAAATATGTGGGCTTGCTCTCAAACATGGACTTTTATGTTCCTCTCAGATGACGTATTCCGAGTGCAGCGCCACTAATTTGCATATTGCAGTTTTACTCAGCTACTCTTACTTGGCAACCTATTCAAATTTTACACGGTGTGGCTCATTTTTGAGGGAGTTATCGCTATTTTTGTGATTTTTCCTTAATTTATGATAACCAGTGTAGCAGTGCCGAAAGCAGCAATAGTGAAAATACAAGCAGCCTTTAACATACAAGAAGTTAAATGAATAATAAAAAAAACACAGGAACTGATTTTGTAAAGGAGATTGACCCAAATGAAGAAAGAAGAGGCCACTTTATGAAGGGTAATGAAAAATTTTACATTTTTTACCCAGACATGTTTGATGAAGTGAATCACACATCATCCCAAGCAAAAATCACCAGCTATTAAAAAAATAATACTATCATGTACCTACCTATTAAGCAGCAATAAAAATCCTTTTAAGTAATGTTTATTTAATTTTCCCCTTTTAATTACAGTATTTAGGTTTGAATAAATTGTATGTACTTTCTTAATCTGAACTATAAATAACGCCTTTCCCCGTATGTTAAGTTCAACTTTACGGAATGCGATTTTTACATGTGCACAATGTATTTGTTTTTGATATGACCCTCGGGTGCGACAACGGTTTACTGTCTGTCATACACATATCACTAAATTATGTATTGCAAGATGACAATTCTGCCACTCAACTAATATCCAGTGTTAGATGTTGGATAGGTACTTCTGTATACCGGACATAGAAAATTGTCATTGAATAGAATTGACATCCATCTAAACCACAGACTAGACTTCGAAGCTATATCCGGCGCATTGTAGCTGCGCTTCGGGGAGAAATGTTTGAAAGATTACAGCAGGCTTCAATTAACATCCCATCAACAGCCCACTGAAACACTCCAAGAGCTCGCCACGGATGGTGAAAGGCTGTCTCACCTCGTCTTTTCGGAGTGCCCGACAGGAACAAGGGAAATCCTGTCCCTTCAATACTTCATCGACGGCATCCCGGATCCTGAAATACAGAAAACTGCGAATGCTAAGGTTATAAAAAGCGCTCTATTGTACGCCATGAAATTCGAGACAGCCAAGCAAGCAACTCGCAGAAACTACCAACAGTCAGAGCCGGTGGATCAAGCAATGACCCGTTTAGATGATTTATCCACACAAGTCGATGCTTTGATACGGAGTAAGAGCAACTGGTTCTAAAGTGTTGGAAATGCAGTACTGAAGGGCACATACGAAAGAACTGTAGAATACAATAGGGCACGAAAAATAAAATAGACGATTTAACGAGACAACTGAATGCGCTGAAGTGGAATATTGGTGATAGGAAACCGACCCTAAGGTATTGGAACCGCGTTGTTGAAGGTCCCGTACGAAGGAACTGCAGAACACCCTAGAGCACAGACAATAAGATCATTTCTCAGGAAGGACGCATGAAGCAAATTAATGATCATATCGCGGAGCGGAGTTTGAACGATAATGAAAAACCCTGTTTTAAAGCGCTCAAGATTTTTGCAGTGAATGGCAACAGCAATGGACTATCCATGAATGGGCATATCGATGGTGTTCCTTGCAATATGATCATTGACACAGGAGCTAATGTTGCCATCATTGGGAAAGATTTAGCTCAACAATTGAAAGATAAACTCATTTGGACGCCATCGTGTGTTTACCCTCCAGACTGCGTCCGGCGGGAGAATTGGGATAGATGGGAAGATAAACGCGAACATCACGCTTGGAAATGCCGCCTACTATCCCACAACATATGTGGCGGATATTACAGATCCTTGCATACTTGAATGGGACATTTAAGGAAATACAATTTTTTCTTCTACTTCAAAGACAACAAACTGTTTTCAGCTTTAGAGGTCATAACTATTCATCAGCAAAAGGGATCCTCACCTCGAAACGCCAACGTGTTGTCTGAAAGATCCGGCTCAGAAAGCTGCCGAAATCATACTAGGGTCAAAGAGAAACCCGAGACTACCGGCGATTCTCCATGCCAGATGCTCATCGATAGGAACCTTCTTCTGCCTAGTGATTTCTTGATCGGTCGTCCAGCGGATGAGCTTTCACTGTCTGAGGAATACATGCAAAATGTCTAGGCCCGGTTTGAAGTGATGCACCGTTCTGCACGAGAGCAAGTCAACTTGGCGACAAGAAGATGAAGACCCGATACGACACCAGAGCTACTGGACATCGATTAAACGAAGGAGACAAGGTGTGGTTGTGGAATCCGACTCGACAGAAAGGCATTTCTCCGAAATTACCGTCATCTTATAATGGTCTGTACACAGTCCTAAACAGGCTGAACGACGTCATGGTTCGGAACCGTAAGACATTGAACTCTAAGACTAAAGTCGTTAATTACGACAAGTTAGCTCCTTACCATGATCATTGTAGTGTATATAATTGTAAATAGTATAAGACCATGTTCCTTTTCTTTGTAATTTAGTATTTGATTTGTATTCAGTATTTGATCTGTATTTACTGTTTGATAGTATTTGATTTATATTTAGTATTTGATTTATATTTAGTATTTGATTTGCATTTAGTATTTGATCTGTATTTACTGTTTGATAGTATTTGATTTATATTTAGTATTTGATTTGTTTATTGCAATTATTGTTTATGTTGCTTGTTATTGTAATGTAATGTTTGTTATTGCATTGATGCCTTAGCTCTAAGTTTGGCTTTCTGTGCAGGGATTGTACTGCTCGGGACGTGCAGTCCTTGGGAAGGGGGGCAGTGTTATGGATTTTGTATTTATTTAGCTGTTTTTAGTAGAATTGTACTTAAATTGCTTTATTTTCCCCGTGCAATGCAGCACGAGACTTATCTGAAGAGAAAGCTGTGCCGGAAAGTAAAAATAGAAGAGCGCGTGCATTTAATATTTAATAAGTATATATCTCGTAATTGTACTGTTTTTGCTATCTAGAAAAATAGAGAAAATAGATTTTACCAGAATATTCTCTTGAATGATTAAAAAGCTTATAAAAGCCGGATTAAAACATCTCAGCTCAGTTGTTGTTGTTTTAAGCGAACTGTATTGTTTACTTAGTGCTGTCACTGATTGCAGCGAATTCGCTGTGAGATCGAATTAACTGTCTCTGTATTTTAAATTAAGTTGTATTCAACGTTTCAGTAGTTCAAAATATAACTGCTGTGAGATATTGCGATATTGTACGAATATGGCCGAGGAAATATTTCAGCATTTTGTTTTATTTCTTGTGAAAAGAATTAATTTTATTAACTTTTTATCGACTTGTGCATTGAGTCCATTACGAACCCGTACGCACGCAACAATATTATGTTTTCAACAAGGAATAAAGCTTCAGTATACTTTAGGGAAATAAGTTTTGCAACTTGACATCAATCAGATGGAAATGAAAATTAAATTATCTTAGAGTTTCTAAATTCATTCATTAAAAATTGCTGTCACCATCTACTCCTGACATTATTGTTTCGAAATTTTATATTCATTTAGGAAAGACTGAAATACGCTGCAACATTTTGATCACATTAAATGACACGATTATAGTAAACGATTAGGCTATTTTCCATGTTTTTGTACACGTACCGATGGGACTTTGACATTTCGATAAGCTCAAAAACTCCCCAAAAAATTAAAGTGAGGTTTTTATACGGAGAGAAAACTTTAAATATTATAATATGTTAAGTTCGGTGTCAATCATTTCACAAATGATACTAAATTATGCGAAAGCACAATTACCAACGAAACTGCGTTTAATTCAGCATTAAAAGTTTATTTTTAAACACTTAGGTATCTTCGTAATTAAACAGTTTCAGCGCTTTCATGCAAAGAGAAACTCAGTTTTTCATATTATTTTAATAGTGTTTAATTAGTATGAATTTATATTTTTAAATCAGAATTTTCGTACACTGTTGCAAGAAATAATATGAAATGCTGATTTTGAAATATACAGATATTCACATTTGAGATTATGTTGTACTTTTATTTATTATATTTTTAGCAGAAATAAATATTATTTCAATGAGTACCAAAAATGAAAATTCTCACATGTTCTATCAAACTTTTATCAGTGAAGTTACCTCAACTATCATCAGAAGCTATTTACTAACAAGCGATTACTAGAACGCCGTCGTATGCTAATATAAAATCTTCGATGTTGATATTTGTTTATATCACGTGGTCATACGTTAACATTTGCCGTAATGCAACACAAAGCGTGATAAGTAGCCAAATATAGCAACTTGGCCCAGATGTGATTACGTGACTGTACACTTTTCTGTACACATTATGCGTATATCTGTACATAATTGTGACGGACTGTAACTTGTCACACCATGTCCACCAGAATATAAAATGAAATTTATTGAGGAAGCAATTTTTGGATATTGTTCGGAGAACAGTTTTGACGCCAAAAAGGGAGACAGCTTATTGTGGTATGGCAGGCAATGGTTGTCATTCGATGACGTACTTCCTCTAAACAGACAGCCGTAATACTTTTCCCTTGCTAAGAGATTATCTGTAGTATTTGTTAGTAGTATTTACACAGTCCAGTCACATTAATGTGACCACCACGTACTTTCCATGTCAGAGTTAAATAACCAATCACAGAAGGCAGGTGGCAGCACAGTGCAGTTGAGCGTATATAAAGGGTGTGTGAGGGCTTCGGAAAACATTTCAATCGTTGGCGTAATGCAGAAACGAAGCGATTTATCCGACTTCCAAAAGGGCATGATCATTGGCTTTCGGGCCAAGGGTGGAAGCATTTCCGAAACGGCTGAGTTTGTGAACTGTTCGCGTGCCGCCGTGGTAAAAGTGTACCGTGCATGGCAAAATGGGACTGTCCAAAATCAGCGACGTGGCAAATGTGGTGCACCACGGGCCATAGATGACAGAGGCGAACGACGGTTGCGGAGATGCGTTCGGGCAGATAGACGGGCTACCGTTGAGCAACTGACCACCAAAATGAACCAAGGGGCTACCAAAAGTGTCTCCCAAAGTACTATTCAGCGAACATTGCTGCGTCTGGGCCTCCGAAGCAGACGCCTGGTTCGTGCACCTATGCTGACTGCTGTTCATCGACGGCGAAGGCTAGAATTTGCACGCCAGTACAGCAGCTGGACGTCCACTGAGTGGCGACAGGTTGCGTTTTCGGATGAATCGCGTTTTATGCTCCATCGGACAGATGGACGTTGGCGTATAAGGCGTGAAACCTCTGAAAGGAACCACCCTGCAACCATTGCCGGAACGGTCCAAGCTGGAGGCGGGAGCATTATGGTCTGGGGAATGTTTTCCTGGCATTCTCTAGGTTCACTGATCATTGTGGAAGGCACAATGGATCAATACAAGTACGCATCTGTCCTTGCGGACCATGTTCACCCCTACATGCGCATTGTTTTTCCTCAGGATGATGGCATCTTCCAGCAGGACAATGCGAGGTGCCATACAGCTGCCAGTGTACGTGCGTGGTTCGAAGAGCACCAGGATGAGTTTACCGTCCTCCCCTGGCCAGCAAACTCACCTGACTTAAACCCAGTCGAGCATCTGTGGGACCATCTCGATCGAGTTGTTCGCGCCATGGATCCTCAACCGCGTAATCTAGCGCAGCTGGCCACGGCATTAGAGGCGGCATGGCTCAACATCCCAGAGAACACCTTCAGGGACCTATGTGACTCTCTTCCTGCACGTCTCGCAGCAGTCCGCTCTGCGAAAGGTGGTTATTCTGGCTTTTGACAGATGGTCACATTAATGTGACTGGACTGTGTATTATTGTAGTATAGTAATTAAAAGGAGAAACGGCTTATTGTGATATGGTAGGCAATGGTTGTCATTCGATGACGTATTTCCTCTAGGCACACAGCCGTAATACTTTTCCCTTGCTAAGGGATTATCTGTAGTATTTAGTATTAGTATTTATTATTGTAGTATTTATTCTGTAGTATTTGATTATCTGTAGTATTTACTTCCGTTAGCATGATGAAATGTCGCCCATACCCTTAAAGAAGCCAAGTTGGCGCAACCAAGGCTGTTCTCCGAACAATATCCCAATTTTTTTATTCACTTGGATAAATAAAGAAAGGTATAATTTTAATTGCTTTTTAAACAACTTTTTATCAAAGAAAAAAATAAATAAAATGCTTTTTTTACTAGTAAACCAGTTTAATGTACAATATAAGAAGTGACAGTACCTAGTGCATAATTTTATTTTTATTGTAATACAACTTAATGAAAACTAAATTTTTACAGGTTTTGTTCTCTAGACCCTAATCCAACAAACTGTACTTCAACGTATAAGGCATATCTCCCACATTCTTAGCGTGCCTTCGTGGTGTAATGGTCAGCACACTGAGCCGGTATTTCAGAGGTCTGTGGTTCGATCCCCGGCGAAGGCATTGCATACTTTTCATGTCTGATGCTTCCAAAAAATACCTAATGTCTCTACAAAACTGATACTTAGAATCTTTTCTTTCTAACGTTCTAACTTTAAAAATCTGCAAATTTTGAAGTTGCGTCGTTAAAATCGATATCGGTTGCTTCACTATTTTCAGTTGACAAAATGGCTAAACGAGAGAGTCGTGCTTAGTTCACAATGAATCTGAGATAATTCTTAAGTAGTTTAAGTTTCGAAAAACTCCTCTCATATGATGTAATAGAAACGCATAAAGTTAAGCAAAATCTTGATCCTGAAGAAGAGCCCAATTTCTCTAAAATTAAATAACTAATGATTAGAATAATTAGACAATTTTTAATATTGAAATTTAATAAAATGTAAAGAGATATATAAAAATTTAATAAATTGTTAAAAATAAATGGTAAGTAATTAATCATTAAAATAAAGTACTGGACCTTGAGTTATTTGGGGTTTCGGCAGGAATTAAAATTTCACACAAAAAGTAAGAAATAGCTCAACCTATCTCCAGTTTAGTTTAAGGTCTGAATATAATGTATTACTCAAGAGATGGTAGAAATAAAGACCATTCTTTTTCCGTCACAACCACTGAAAAACGTTAAAATGGTTAAAGCCTGACTAATGAAAATAGAAAGAACGGTACAAACAGTAAGTGAATATGGAGGAAATCTTAATGGATGGCCAGTAGGTATAAAAAAAAAGAGGAGAGTCCAACATTTTCTGACCACGGTCTCCTTTCAGTGTAATTCTAGCTGTCAAGAAGAATATGACAGGGGTACCAATTTTCACGGAATTCGAGATTAGCTGAAAAAAAAAGTAACAAGTTACAATTTTCATCCTCTGTGTTTGGTTACGTCATTCCAGAAAGTCTCCAGGTACTCTTTTCCACGAGATGACACTAACGCTAGAACAAAAATCTACCCATTGTCATAAATTCATTATATTTATTGGAATATAAGACCTTTTACATGTGTATGGGGCTTTGCTTGAAAGTCTCGACCTCCATCCAAGGGTTTATTTTCCAGTGGAAGAAAAGCATGCATTCAGAAGTTAGAATCGATTTTTAATATAATATCATTATTAAAATGCTGAAATTTTTATTCAGTTACATTAAAAAAGTGCCAGAGCATTCTTATTAAGGCTCCGGTGCCCTCTGGCTAGAATTATGATTTATCCCCAAAACTAAGAAGCACTGGAGCCGGGCTCCGGTGGGCTCTGGCGCAGTTTAAGCTCTGTGCTGAAGTGAGATTGGGAACAGATTTGAAAAGTTCATATTCAACAGCAAACTCTTAAGAATCTTAAAAAAGTTCAACCAAGAGACCATTGAAATTTTGATGGGTTTTAGGAATCTTCTTATGCGTGGAATTTTTGTAAGGATATCCTTTGCAGAAGCTCATCGTAACATTCAACCAAACTTTGTACACATTTGGGAAGTTAAGTTTCCGAGTTCCAATCACATTGCTGGACTCAAAGCCTGCAAATCAGTCTGATATAGATTCCATGACTTTCAACGTCTATCGATTTGTTGTTGAAATCCATCACACTTTAATGTTGACTTTTTCAATTCTTGGTCCAAAGTCAGCAGTTCGTCTGCAGCTCTCTTTGAGCATAATTTACTTCTTCCTGACAGTTCTACTGCAGGGTAGCGTATCCCTCTGCATTAAGTCTTTTGCAAATTGCAATGCTTTCTGAACGAGGTCATTTCCTTTTTCTTTTAAAATCACCTTTAGACTTCTCATCTTGATAACGGACTTCTCGAAGCTTATTATAAGAATCTGTAAATACTTTTCAACGCGTGACTTCTACTAAGACGATATTTCATAAACACAAAAAGCATAAAAACGACAAATCAACTTTGCAGGCAACAGGGTTTGACTTGCTTCTCTTGCTTCGATTATTTTCGAAACATCACAGTTCCTCAATGGAATCGATGGTGTTTGTAAAGCATTTAAACGCAGAAATAACAGTTTCATAGTAAGCAATTTTGATGATGTTTAACTGGTGTATCTTGTTTTTCAAAGTCGCTTAACTTGAATATTTTATGAGAAGAAACATCCATCTGGACGTGGAAGCCGGAAAAAAAGTACAAACTTACGAATGCTCCGAAAAATGTCACACAAAATGAAACTATTGCAAAAGAGTGTATTCCACACAGACTGAGATAGTACTCTATATAAGGTACAGTAAGACCCCGCTTAATGCTGTGTCGGTTTAAAGCTCTTTTATTTGAACTGCAGAATTCCCCGAAATTGCACGCAGCGTTAGGCAGGCTTCCCAATATCCGAAGCAGTTTATATGTGTTTCATCTTTCCCGTGGTGTTATAGTATGAATGTATTTTTATTGTTTCAAACATTTGTTGACGTTATTGTAAGTAACAATGTGTGTAATATAACGATTGATATAGTGATAAATATTATGATTTTTAGCTTTTATCATGGGTGATAATAAAAAACAAGAAAATAAAGCGAAAAAGCATTTCTCTAGGAAACTAAAATGCAAGTGATTATAAGATTAGATACTGGTGAACGCCAATCTCAAATGGTGCTGCATTGAATTTGGCAACTTCAACAATAAGGACTGTTCTTAAGAATAAAGAAAACAAACTGTCATCGGCAACTACAGGGTAGCTTATTTTAACTCTGCAGCTAGAATTATCCGTTCTAGAAATAATACAATAAAGGAAATGGAGAAACGGCTTTATATATGGATTGACGACGAAATTGAACGCAATATGCCAGTAAGCTAATCTACTATAATGGAAAAAGCAAGAAGAATTTTTAATTACATTCAGGTTGAGGCAAGTGATACGAGTGAAACTTTCATTACAAGCCGAGGATGGTTTAATAGATTTAAACATCGAAATAATCTTCATAACATACAGGAGAAGCAGCAAGTGGGGATACGAAAGTGGGGGCTGAATTCCCAGCGACATTAAAAACAATAATTGAACGAGGAAACTATCCTCCAGAATTGGTTTTTAATGTTAATGAAACAGGCCTATTTTGGAAAAGAATGCCAAAACGAACATTTCTATCCCGTGGGAAATAAAAACGTGCACCAGTAATTAAAGCTGCAAAATATCGCTTAGCACTTCTACTGGGTGGTAATGCAAGCGGAGATTTCAAATTAAAACCACTACTTTTTTACCATTCCAAAAAACCAAGAGCGATGAAAGGAATATCCAAAATCGACTTTACCTGTAATTTCGGAGTCTGATAAAAAATCATGGATAACTATGAAATTTACAGAATTGGTTCACTGAATATTTTTGCCCGTCTCTGAAACGCTATTGCGAAATAAAAAAAAAAACTTGAATCAAGAGCACTTCTTTTAATTGATAATGCTCCAAGCTATCCAACGAATTTATCTGACTTAATAACATGCATTCCAGTCGAAGAGGTTTTCTTGCCGCCTAACACAACTGCCTTAATCCAACCAGTCGATCAAGGCATTATATCAAATTTTAAGGCTTATTACCTGCAGCGAACATTTTTGAAAAAACAGATGGAGGAGAGAAACAATCAATAACAGAGTTTTGGAAAAACTACGATATCATGAATGCTGTAGAAAACATAAACCTTACTTGGAATGAGGTAACAGAAAAATGTTTGAAAGGAGTGTGGAAGAACATATGGCTAGATCTCAGCAAGGTCGTTGACACTGGACACTCTGTCAATATGAATGAAATAGTGTAATTAGCGAAACAAACGAGTTTAGTTGAGGTAAATGCGGAAGATGTTGAAGAAATAATGCAAAAAACAACAGCAAGTCTTTCTAATGATGAACTCAAGGAATTAGCGGACCAAGAAGAACACAAAAATATTGAAAGTAGTGATTCTGAAGAAGAGTAAAAAGAACTTTCAGCAGTGTTTCTAAAAACCATTCTGACCTCTATAATAGAAATTATGGACCAGTTTATTGAAAATGAGCCAAATTTTGACAGGAGTTGAAAGGCAAGACGGGATGTTATGGATGCCTTATCCACTTACTAACAACTTCTTACAGAGCGCAAAAGAAAAGCGTAAATTACATTAGATACCTTCTTGATGAAAAGGCAGAAAATTGGAAATACAGAAGAGACTGAATGATCTGAAATGTAAACATAGCTGACTTAGAATTTTATTCATTTTTATATGTATATTCGTTTATTATGTTTCTATAATTGTAAGGAATAAATTTTTGTTTTATTGTCATAAAAAGCATAATTACTAAATTTAATGGTAAAATACCTGACCAGTTTTCTACCCATCTTCCCCTAACCCCGTTATTTACATGATGAGATAACCTCGTTTAACTCTAGGTCTTACTGTACAAATAGTACTTTAGGACTGAGTTCATAAATCCTTGCTTAAACTCCTGAATGTACTCCAGCCACTATAAAAGCAATATCATAACCTTGTCCTCGGTACATTGTTATATCGAGACCATCCTGTTCAGTAAGTAAAAATATCTTCCGTAATGCTGATGGGAATAAAGCTCCGAGCCAAGAACAGCCAGCTACAGCCCGGACGCGGTTACCAGAAGCGGCTTCGAAGAGGAAAGCAAATGGGATTTCAACCAAGCAGCAGAAAAGGCACAAGGCCGACGCAGGTCAGAAGCGAAAAACACGGAAGTTAAGGGGCCAGCTAAAGCAACTAGTGTCAAGAGAAAAAAAAGACTAGAACAATCCTGAAGACCGTTTAGCGAACAGCCAGAGTACCGCCAGCAGCTAGGAAGCTGCAACCCTCGACGAAAGAACCAGGACTACGTAGGACAAGCAGCGAAACGTAAGGTATCCTACCGCGAACACTGGATGATGAGTCCCAAGGGGAGAAAGAGACCACCTCCGGAGGATACGTTCCCTAGAAAGTCAAGAAGAATAGAAGGGTATGTCATGAAAAGAAAATTGGGCCCTTACTGAGCAGCAACGACAAGCAAGACGCCAGAGAACGGCTCTAGTGTAGAATTGGGTGCCCTTTCGTTTGGCGAAAAATTTTCTTCAGTTTTGGTGATGAAACCCCATTTTTGGTTACCATGAGAGTTTTAGCTTCTTGATTTTTTTAAGTGAAAATAAATCGATGTGCACATGGACAAAGACGAGGCAATGTGCAAGATTAGTTTGTGCAATTCTCTGATTTTTTTTAAGTGAAAATAGGTCGATGTGTACATGGACACGGGGTTTGTGAAATTCTTTGACTTCATATTTTAAGTGTAGCGACCGCCTTGAAATTGTGCTTTTCTGGCGCCAATCTTGGCGTCAAAAAAGAATCGCCAAAAAACAAGAGGTGCCCATTTGTAAACTTTAACCCAGAGAACTGCCACAACAATCACGTATCCGGCATGGAGTCAGTTCCTGAAAAAACGCACGAGCGACTACGCCAATTCGAAAAGGTAAGTAAATTTTGATTTCATTTTCAAGTATTCAGTGCTGTTATGTCTAAACATACCCTATGTTACTTGATAAGATTTATCTAAATGTTTGACATCGAAGAGAGGGTTTTCCTAGTAGCTTTAGCAAAAAGTTGAAAATTTGTATTTCTATGAAATTTTTTCGCTCGCGTCAAGAATTACGTTGTTTGGTCAAGAGACTGTTTTATGCGATTTGGCGATATAAAACTATTACTATCAACTTTGTTTCATTTGGATAAAAGAAAACTGGGAACTTTCATATATATATTATTTTGCAGCTATGTTTAATGTAAATGTGTGTTTCTGAACAGTATTGTAACCCTCTAACCAGCCAGGGTTTTCGCTAAGAAAGGACAAATTTCCCAAAACTACTACCAGAAAAATTTATTTTCTTGATTTAATGTAAAAATTCTCCTGGTATTTTATACCTGGATTTATCTTCTTCTAACATATGTCTTAATTTCTTTAACATATTTTAATATGTACGAACATATACGTTCTTACAGATATCACAAAAAAGTACACGGCCTTGCCGGTTAGAGGGGTAATTTTTTAAAACTAGTTGTAACTATGGGTAGAAACTGAAAGTTTAAAAGTAGCGAAATTTAAAATGTAATAAAAGCTAGTAGGGAAAAATTTAAAAGCTAGCTTATGAGTATGTTAAATGTTAGTTAGGCTCTCTGGCTGAACACGAAGTTTAATGCATTTCGAATAAGTACACTAGGAAGCTTGGATATATGGAGTCTGTTGAAGTCTAGTGTGTTTGAGTTTCTTAACATGTAGGTTGTCGCTCAGGTGAAGTTGTTATTAAAACATCCCACTTTCACTTGCGTTGAAAATTCAGTATACTCATATGCTGGAGAGCTAGCGGTGGAAAATTAAACTTGTCGAAAATGAAAACGGGTTTTGATTGTCCAGCCAATTGCATGCATTTTCTAAAACGTGGGCTAGACTGCAGATTAGGGGCCAGTCGCCAAATGAAGCGAAATTGCGCCAAATTTGGTAACCTCTTGGCGTCATGAAAATCCTTAGGGTTTAAGGTTACAGTTTATAGTATTTAAGCTGGCTTTTTGAATTTTCGCCATTTCACTGTGCTTCTAGTAGATTGTGAGAGCAAAATGGCTGACGTCGAAAGAGTTGAACGTGTGAATTTTACTTATTTGATTCAGTTGCAAGATAAGGGCAAAAGATGTGTGATAGATTGGTGCACGAATTATGGTTTGATTGAGAATATGTTCGAATGTCCTAAGTGTAAAAATAGTATGAAATTAGTTGAAAGGAAAGATGCGACAAATTTGTGTGAATGGAGGTGTGTGTCCATTATATGTGGTTAAGCACGTGGTTGAAATAAGCGCGCCATTTTGAATTTCATCGCCATTGTAATGTTACATTTTAGTGTGAATATAAACAAATGCGCGTTTCTGCTGTTTATTGTAAATAAAAATTTATTGTAAAAATATCAATTACGTAGTTAAAATTGTTTAACCATTTTTTTTTACTATACTATTGCTCATGTTTCAGGAGATCGCGAAATTTTGAATTTTATCTTCCTTTTTCTTCTGCATTTTTTTAAACTTATATATGCATCATTCTTTCCGATCATTTATTGCTCATTTACTGCTTATTACAATTTCTTAAATTTCGTGCTAAAAAGTTTTACTCCATTTTTCTACTGTCTTAAAAATGGTATATGATATTATGGGAAGTTTTAATATTGTTGATCCCATAAAATACATAGTTATTAACTTTCAAATATTTTATCGTTGTTTTTCTTGAACTTCTGTTTTAGATATTTTTGCATGTTTACATGCTCAGTTTTTTTTCCACGTTTACAGGATTCATTCAAATTCGCAACCATCTAACATGGCGATATGATGAGTTAGTAATTTTCTAAAACAGGCGAAAATAACCGATTTGGTGACTTGGCGATTTTTCGAAAACGCGCCAAACTGGCCCCGTAATATGCAGTTTTACCAAAACGTGTTGCTAATATTGTTTTCCTTCCAGATCCACTGGAAGGAGATGAGATTCAACGCCAAGTATGTTAGTCAGGATTTGAAAGTTCTATTCCTTGAACTTGTACTGTTAAATTTCAAAACTTAGAGTATTTAGTAACATTAGATTCTTCAGTTTTGGCCTGGTTCTCCTGGTTCTAATACTTTTAACTAGGTCTTTCAAGACCTTATTTACAAATACTTAAATTTTGGCGGGAACTATTGTAAAGACCTTATTTTGCTCTAACCACTTATTTTTAGTTTAAGAAGCTTTTCTTTCCATTCTGATTTCAATTTCCTACCAGAATATAAATTTAATGACGTATATGCAAATTTAGGTGAGTTCGGAGACAGTAAGGTGACCAGACGACCCGCTTTTGGCGGGACAGTCCCGACTTTTAACAAATTGTCCCGCATGCCGTGGCGTTTTAAAAAGGTCCCGATTTTTGGAAAGAATGCATAACAAGCTGAAGAACGGGCGGGAGAACGGGAAAGGAATATATGCTTTTTCGGCGGCCATGTGGCTATTTTGCAAGGATTTGAGTTTTATATTATTTTTGTTAATTTTATAATGGTTTAAACTTTAATAATAATAAATAATTGTTGAGAATGGATTATCGAAGTTCGCATTGTTGATCAGTTGTTAGAATTCGACCACCATTGTTTGGACTAAATGAGCCATGACACTTTTTGGCATTGGTAACGACGAAAACATTTTGCAACTGCCCCTCAGACATCGTACTGCGTGCTAATGCTAGTTAAACAAGTGATGCCAACAAATCCTCTATTCAGATAATTTATTTATTTATTTCATAAATGCATAAATTTTTCTCGAACTTAGGAGGCAGTACGCGCGTATTATTTATATTTTATAGTGATATTTTATTTCATGACCTTTTAAACAATAACAGCAATCTACTAAAACGTTCACTCAAATGAGAAATAGGCCAAAGAACAAAATAACACTATACATATTTTTTAATGTATTATATTTGTAAATTTTACTTATCTTGAATACAATACTATTTTTGCTTCCTATGGAAATATTGATTGGTCCATATAGACGCTCCGCTTTACCAATGTTAAAATCTGCGATACTGCTGTGTTGTTCTGGGTATCTATTGCCAAGGCAATACTTCCCAGACATTCAAAGTGTAAAGTCCTAATACAGTGGAAAGCCTGAAGTGTTTCCTCTGAGAGGAAGATTTGATGAGTACGAAGTGACAACATGCGATTAATTCTCATGCGAAAGTCGAGAGAAAATCAGATTGTTTGCAGCTAACTATTGCTTGCTGGTGATTGATCGAATTCATAAGCGTTGATATTTTCGAAGAGAAGATATGAACATCGCGCACAGGACTTGTTTTTGTAAAATTAAGACGATTATTATGCTTGCCTGATTAAATATGAAGCATAGGGACGAATAAACAAATCTTCTAAGATAATTTCATAGTCCAGGATATGGGCAAAATTTGCGATCGTATTCGTCGCAGCTTTCTGGAAAAAGTTCGCATTGAGTTTATGTAAAAAGTCTTTCATGTACTCAATCTTGAGGTCCCAGTGTAGATTTTCATTCCTAATGTAGTAAGGGGCGTTTGTAATAGTCCTTAGAAACTTATTTTGCAGGATTTGTAGCTTGCGGATATCACCGTTAGTTGCACTTGCCCAGGTCGGTGCAGCATACGTGATAATCGGCCTAACGATGGCTGTGTATAACCGTCTCTTGCGGTTGAGGCTGAGGCCAGAGTCTTTGGCGAGTAGCGGATAAAGTCGTTTAATTATACCGTAGGCTTTTCCACACACGTAGCTTATATGGTTTGTCCAAGTAAAACTTCGGTTGAAAATTACGCCGAGATATTTTGCCGTCGTTACGATGGGAACTGGTTTCCCAAACATAGTGATGTTACAGCTGAGTCGATCTCTGGTTTTGTATTTCCGGATCACTAGGACTTGAGATTTTTCATGTTAAAATCTGGTCACTTTAGAAACAGTATATGAGTAGCGGGTTAACAGTTCGCGAGAGGGGAGTTAGCTCGGAATTTATGCCGCTTGGTTGATTTAGTAATCTTGTATTTGAATAGTTGGTGCTAGCCACTTTCTTTGGATTGTGTTGATATTCTATGCTCGGCATTGCTGTGTGCACCCTGTTTAGTAGTTTAGGTAAAGAACGAGCCAGACGTGTTGCTAATCTTTACTTTGTTGTGATTGTACAGCTTATTTTTTGTTCAAATTACTTAGCCACAAGTGGTGGCTAATTGTAAGCACCGAGTGAGTGCGTTTTTGTTTAGTTAAAATAAAAAAGTTTGTAAAACCTTCTTCTGCAGTCATCTATTCTTTCAAGACCTAGCGAGAATTCGCTACCTCGTCTTTCAGTAGGGTTCATAATCGGTTCATGATCAGTTCATGATCGCGAAATACATTAGAAGACTCTACAGCTGTATCTAAAATATTTCAGTGTAAACCTCGAGTCAACCAATAGTACAGTATGTTGCCAGATGTAATAATTTAATAATCACACACATTATTGGGTGACTATTGCAGTCCCCTAACAATATGTATGATTATTACATTACAACACTCAATAGCTCAATGAGTTGCTTACAATAATTTATTATTGTCAGCAGTTCACGACAATACAATAATTGCTTACTATAATTTATTATTGTTGTAAGCAACTCAATGAGTATTTAGAAACTCATCGAGTTGCTTACAATAATAAGCAACTCAATAATAAATTATTGTAAGCAACTCATTCCATTAGTTTCCACAAAACATTGTTGCTTACAATAATTTATTATTGTAAGCAACTTGTCGAAATATTTATTAATAATAATTTATTATTGTAAGCAACTATGTAGTATTTTAACGTTTTTCTTTAAAACACTACAGTTTTATAGGAGTAAACGTAAAATTATTCTTATTATGTTGTAGAAAATTTGTAACAAATTTGCTGAAAGTTTTTAATTCGGCAAGAAAAATGTATAACAAAACTGAATATGTAGGAATGAAACCTCTTTTGACTGAAAGAAAAAAAAATGAAAACTGTTGCAGTCATTGTACGTTGCACTCAAAAGTTAAAGCGTATTTAAATATCACATGGCAGTAAAAGCTAAGAAAACATTCCAGATTAAAAGCTGCATAATTGTGAAAACTACTTTGGTTTCAATTATGAAGCATAACGTAGTATATCAAAGTGCTATGCAGATCTCAAAAGGAATGCATACTAGGATATTCCTTCAGATTATAGATTAAGAGTTTTGTACAAGAACGGATTGAATCCATGGTACGTAATTTTCAACTTTCGTGTATATTCCAAATTTTTTTGGATTCGAACATCCTTCTCCCCAACTGACAACGCCTGCCAAATACCAACTGTCTGATTTTTGTAACGCGAATGGACCACCACTGTCTCCAAAACAAGTGTCTGGTCTGTAACTCTCCGCATATCCTGCACACAACATGTTATCAGTGATTACATAATTGGTACTTTGTTGACATGAACTGTTATTTACCAAAGGTAAATAAGCTTCTTGAAGAGTAAGTGCCATCACTGAATCTCTTACGCTGACTCTTCCCCAACCAGTAACAACACCCAAGATATTAGAGGGCAAATTTGCCATGAATCCTAGAGGTGGTAGGCATATGGGTAGTACATTTGGCTGAAAGGTAACAGGTTCGTTTAGTCTGCCGAGAGCAATATCGTGTTCAATGGCTATGTTTTGAAGACTGGAGACAGGTTTATACTTTGGGTGGATAATAAGGTTTCTCATGCTTCTTACGACTTCGTCTTTCTCAATTTGCCTTCTTTGCTGCTTGCCAAACTTGACACGAACTTTACGACGGATCTCTTCAGGGGACATCACACTTGTGACTCCATTGTTTACAGATTTGAAACAATGAGCAGCTGTGATAATCCACCTATCTGAGATCAAGGTGCATCCACAAAAAGGAGGTTCACGTTCTATGGACAGCATACCCATCCAAGGTGCCGACAATGGTGATGCTCGACTGCCATCTATAACTCTTTTATATCTTCGAGTATTATTAGCTACAGGCTGACCGCACATGTAATTGAAAGAGCTTTCATTAAAGTTCTGGACTTTAACTATAACACTTTTTGTTTTTGAACAGTATTTTTCAGATACAACGCAAGTATAATTGCCCTCATCCTCTAGCTGCAAATTAGATATAACGTAAGAGGATTTCAGTGGGCTCTTATTTTCTTCTGTTATTTCTTTGCCATTTTTAAACCATGAAGTCACTGCTGTTCTGGAATCTACGTCACAGGATATTGTTACTTTTGTTCCAGTCCGAGACATTAGACTTGTTGTCTTGTTCTTAAACGAAAATTCGCAGGTCCTGGAAATTGGATCTGGTGATACTTCATTAGGTATAACAACCCTCACTGCCTTCAGAACCACAACTTCCCTTGAATTATAGCTGAAGCATATGTGGACACCTTTGACTTGAGTTGACAGGACGAGAGCACTATTTTCATAAAATATCATTCCGGAAATACTTCCATTAGTTGTCCAGAAAACATGACTTTGGCCATTTGGGAAACAGCTTATGTTCACTGAATGACCTGGATTTAATATGATGTTTTCTATCTCTGCATGGCTTGACCTTTGACCTAAAAATAAATTATTTTTAAGTTTCAGAAAGAAATGCATTATGAATATTTTGTTAGAAAAATTTTATAAAATAAATTATACTTCGAAACAGAAGATTCGAATATTGTTCGGAGAACAGCCTTGGCGCCAAAAAGGGAGAAACAGCTTATTGTGGTATGGCAGGCAATAGTTGTCATTCCATGACGTACTTCCTCTAGGGAGACAGCCGTAATACTTTTCCCTTGCTAAGGCATTATCTGTAGTATTTATTATTGTAGTATAATAATTAGTATTTATTATTGTAGTATTTACTTCCGTTGGCATGATGAAATGTCGCCCATACCCTTAAAGAGGCCAAGTTGGCGCAACCAAGGCTGTTCTCCGAACAATATCCGAAGATTCTATAATTTGAATTTGTTTTTAGGAAAGTAATAATCTGAAATAAATAAAATAATTATTTTAACCTCTTTTAATTTTACTTTCATAATGTATAGAATTTTTGCTACCATTCTATTATCAGGACCGGATTCAGAAATGCGTGTATGCATGCACGTATGTATGGATGTATGTGTTCGTGTTTGCATGTATATATATGTAAGTACGAATGTGTGTGGGTGTATACGTATACACATATACGCACATACATACACACGCGCATACATTCATACATTTCTGAATCCGGTCCCCATAATAGAACAGTACCGAATTTTTGAGGGAAAATATTTTTAAAGCTTCTGTAGTTTCAAAGGTAAATCTTTATACAGTGCCTACAAAATAACTTCATATAATCTTTACTCAAATAAATTGCACTGTTTGATATTAAAGGCAAATTTCGTTTTGAATTAGGGAATTTTAAACGTAAAGGAAGGGGGAGAGAACTTTCGGATAATTGGGAGTACAGTATTAGCGCTACCTGTGTATGGTGTGTGAAACTAATTGTATGTATTACGGACTAAAAAAAAATCATTTGTTTGGAATAATTTGTACACACACACCCTAGATGGGCTCTGGTGGAAAACGAGACATATGCTACCACGCCACCAAATCGAGAACCCTATAAAGGTATTAGAATTTCGGAAATGTTTTAGCACCAAATTTCTTCAGCTAGCTGCAAAATGATAATACTATAACAATTATAAATTGTACGCCTATTATGGATCTTCAGTTAGTACCACGTAATACAATACAAATAAAATCTTACTATAAAAAGATTACCATATCAACATCAAATATAATTTTTATTCACCAGCTCCGTAGTCGAAAAAATCTCATCTACTCTTTTAATAAAACAAATCGAATTCTAAAGATAAAAACTGTTGCCAAAAACGATAATAAAATAATATGCAAAGTAAACATTTATAATTATTAAAGTATTATGAGTATTAAAATATTGTAAGTTACTTTCAAACTAATTATTTATATTTTATGCCGTTACAATACAATTCGTAAAGTTTTAAAATTACCTTTTTTTTAAAGAATTCCATATTTTGCAAGGATGGTGAGGACGCTATACACATATACTCTTTTTGATTATATAAATAAACACAACTGTGTATTCATTTGTTCTCTGGTCTTCGAAATCTCAGTTCATTTCAATAAATGGCTAATTTGCAGTGATTGTTGTGATTTTATCAACAAAAGCTGTATGCCAGTTAATGCAAAATTTAACCATCTATAAATAGCATCGTTTTTTACGTCTTCCAGAGACAACACTCACAAAACAGGGACAGTTCTATATCCCTAGTTCTACTGGGCCGATTGACGAAATTTAACATGCATTTTTCATATCTCGAAAGCGCGACTTGGGATATGTATTAGATTTATATACAGCATTGTTATAAAATTGGTATTTTGGCACAAAATCTTAATTTTCCTGAAATGACATACGGAATTTTTCCCCAAATTTCGATTGTACGACTCAAATCACCTAATGATCGCCAAATTTGATGACAAAAATTAGTCACCAAAACTATCCAGCTTGGCGATATCTCGCCAATTTAGCCATTAACCTCAACCACCTTCGTCTTAAAGTAGATGTATTTCTAAGCATACCTGCAAAAAATTAGAGCTTTTTATTCAAAATTTTCGAAGATATACGTGAATTTATATGTTGGCGTGTTTTGAAATTTGGCATATTTATTAAAAGTGGTACTAACATCTAATGTGGTTTAGGCACTTTGCTAAAATTATTTGAAAGTAGAACGATGTGACTTTTTTTCTGCTCATGCACAATGTAAAAAGGTAGGAACGCTGTGACTTTTTTCCGCCCTGCACAATGGAACGGATAGGAAAAAAAAAGATAGGAAAATCATGTATTAAGGAATTCGCCAAGTGAATTATTTTTGGCGAAAACTGAAAAAAATTCGCCAAGTTAAATTTTTGAATTTCTTCGTAAATTTCGCACCGAAGTTTACAAATATTAATATTTAGGCATAATTTGAGTCGTAGAATCGAAATATGGAAAAAAATTTGGCATGTTATTTCAGAAAAAGACCCATTTTGTGTCAAAATAACTATGTTAGAACAAAGCTATATATAGATCTAATATATATCTTAACTCGCGCTTTCGAGAGACGAAAATCGTCAATCGGCCCAGTAGAACGGGAGATATAGAACCGTCCCGCCCCCTTTTTTTTGCGCAGTGTACATATACACACTTAACCGAAAGGCAATATAAAAATATTGTAAGTCATATTTTCGCGGCATGGACGGCTGGATTCATATTGGATATTTAAGATTCATATTGTCTGCTGTTATGAGTAAAATATGGTTCTGATTCACTTACTCTTTGAGCAGTCAAATTATGGTTTACAGCAGGTCCAGTTATCACTTATTAAATTAACCAAGTTTCATTCTGCTGTAAACCGTAATGTGGCTGCTCAAAGAGTAAGTGAATCAGTACAATATTTTACTCATAAAAGCAGACAATATGAATCTCAAACAACGATGACTGTAATCCTTAACTGGCATTTAACTGACAAACCTTAACAAATCCTTAACTGACAAACTGGCGTTTATGAAGTTGCAAAACTGAGCAGTTATGTGGCCTCTACGTTCAGTTAGCGGACTTCAGCAAGTTTGTTATGACTAAGTAAAGAACTCAAGTCAAACTAATGAGAGATAGCAAAGAACAACTAATGTCGCAGTATAATATTTTCTGTCAAAGTTTAGTCTATACAATTCGTTACACAAAGTGTAATTTTTTTCCTTAAAGCTACTTTCAATAAAAAAATTTTAATCTTAGAAAATATTATATACACTACTGTGAAAGCTCATGTCTTTTGAGAATAAATTAATGCTATTAGTTTTTCTTTTTTTTTTAGCTGGATTGCTTATAACACAAAATTCTTTTAATATTCACTGATGTATTCCGAAATTAAAAGTTATAAATCATAAGTTTTAAAAATAAATTTCTGAATTTTTGATCAAATAGCTAATTTGGCGCCCCTTCTATTTGTTCATCTGAGGCAAGTGCCTCATCTGCCTCACCCTCGTCCCGGCCCTGCCTACGTCCTGCGTATTGGCGCGTATACGTTAAATAGAACTTCTTCAGGCAACCACCCCCTTAATAGTGTTGATACACACTGATGGACATCATCAACTGCAAATATGACGATAAACGTTCTATTCTAGGTGTGCTCTGACATGGGAACTGAGTGACTAACACTTTACTCTTCAGCCGATGTGATAGGACAGTGTAAAAATAACTCTTTATTGAACAATATTTATATTGTGAAAAATTTAATTATTCTTACTCCCCGTTAAACTTATGTTGTGTTAAATAAATGCATTTCGCTCAGCATTTCGTGTACGATCTCCTTTTGGATTCCATAGGACTATGATGACGCTCGGCACTATCCAGAAGACAAGGTAAGAAAAATTCTTCTTTTTCCTTATTTTGCTAATTTGTTGTATAAATATTTATAACATTGGTTAGAATAGAGATTTTAAGGTTCCCCTTGTATTATAGCGTAGTTGTTGTTTCGTTTATGGTAACCGGACTAGTTGAATGTTATGGAAACCCTAGCATGACGTAATCGTTTGCATTATTCCGGGAAATTTGAATGATGGGATGTTTTGTATGTGTTTTGTGGTGTGTGTTGGTTGGGGTTGGGAAGTATATTGCTTGTTTCATTGATAAAATGGCTGAATGTAGCAAAATTAATTTGAAGTTTCTGTACGATTTGGGACGAAAAGGGAAAGGAGCTTTAATTGACTGGTGTGTAAATGAAGGTTTACTTAGTAACCATTATAAGTAGTTGAACGTAAAAATCGTTTAGATGGATTTGAATGGGTTTGTAGGAAGAAAGGTTCAGATGATCACTATGTGAAGCGTTTGGCTAGACTCCAGATTAGGGGCCAGTCGCCAAATGAAGCGAAATCTGGTAACCTCTTGGCGTCATGGCGTATTATGAAAGTTTTAATATTGTTGATTACATAAAATGCATAGTTATTAACTTTCAAATACTTTAATCGTTGTGTTTCTTGAACTTCTGTTTTATATATTTTTGAATGTTTACAGGTTGTTTAGATATTTTTGCATGTTTACATGATCAATTTTTTGCATGTTTACAGCATTCATTCGAATTCACAATCATCTGATATGGCGATATGATGAGTTAGTAATTTTCTAAAAGCGCAAAAATAACAGATTTGGCGTTTTTTCGAAAACGCGCCAAACTGGCCCGTAATATGCAGTTTTACCAATAGTTCGATCAGAAAGGGTACCTGGTTTGAAAAACGTCATTTGAGTATGATTGATATTTTGATTTTTACATGGCTTTGGGTATACGAAAAGAATTCGAAAATTATCAAGACGGAATTGAATATTAATAATGATAAGACGGTAACGGATTGGAAAAATTTTTGTAGGAATGTGTGCGTGGTTATTTGTCTTCGGAAAGGTGAAAAGATTGGGGGTGCGATAATTGTTGTTGAAATAGATGAAAGCAAATTTGGGAAACGGAAGTATAATAGAGGTAAACGAATGGTGGGAAAGTGGGTGTTTGGTGGAATAGAACCAGGGACGGGAAGGTGTTTTTCGAAGTGGTTGACGATAGAAGGAAAGAAACTTTATTGGATGTAATTGAACGAAATATTTTACCAGGTACAACTATTATATCTGACTGTTGGAAGTCCTGCAATTGTCTTTCTGATAATGGGTTTGTTCACCTTTCCGTGAATCATGTGTTGACGTTTAAAGATCCAGAAACGGGAGTTCATACAGTAGAAGTCCAGAAATCCGCAATGCTTGGGACCAGAGGTTGTGTGGATTTTAGGATTTTGCGAATTTCAGGACAGAAAAGCCAAATCATAATATTCAGACTAAAAGTGCAAAATAAATAAGGCATATTACATACATTTTCTTAAATTATTATGTACAATAATATACAATATTACATTATTTTATTATATGCATTAAATTATTGTATGTATATATTTATTATATTATTCATTTATATTAGTGATTCCAGGAATATTTTAAAGCATTAAGGACATATACAATAGAGACGTGTAAAAATAAAGGATACTAATAAAGCATAAAATATTTCATTTTTTTATTTTTTAAAAATATATTTTTCTGATAGAGGTTTGTTTTAAAACTTAAGGTCCTCCAGAGTAAGTTTTTTTTTGTAAATTCTACAGGATCATAATCTCTTGCTCTGTGACACAGCTTTGTTGTTCTAAATGTTTTAGGTATTTTTCACCATGTTTCAAACCCTCATTAAAAGATATTTTCTCACTCCTATCAAATTCATTATCTGTGTCGGTGTCGGAATCGTTTTCTTGCTGTAGTGAGTTCAAAACAGAGCCAATGATTTCATCATCGGCTATCTGATGTGCCAGTGTTGGCTCATCTCAAGACATCATCCATACTGAAAACCTCTTCTGGGCTAAGATCTTTTTTCTGCCACTAACGTAGAATCATTATTATTCGGTAATTATGACGTCATTATTGAATCAATATTTTTTCTTCGGTATTTCATTCTGCATCCTGCGGTTTCTGAAACCTATAAATCCAATGTTTATATTTTGAGAGGCAGTGCGGATTTCAGGTCGGCGGATTTTTGGTATTTAACTGTAATATTGAAAGTATGGAGTGTTGTGAAAAGAGATTTCTGGAAAAAATGTCATCGACAGCCGGGAATCACGCAGCATATTTTTGACTCTTATTTTTGTGAATTTATGTGGCAACGCCGATATACGTATTCGAGTTCAAATAATTTTAGGACGTTTTTGGATGCTGTTAAGGAATTTTGTGTATCACAGACTGAAGACGAAGTAACTTATAATAGGGCAAGTGCATATTTGCTTTTTGTAGTGCTTAAATGTATAACATGTTTTCCCTTTTTTATGTTAGCTTATTGTTTGGTTTAAAATGTAGTTTATCGAGATTACGTATTTTTGTTTGCCTGTACTGTAGAATTGTGTGCTCCTTTGACTTTTTAAGTGAAAATATATCGATGTGTACATGGACAAACTCAAGGGAGTGCATAAGGCATACTTTGTGCAATTCTCTGATGTTTTTTTAAGTGAAAATAGGTCGATGTGTACATTGATACCGAGTGTGTGCAATTCTTTGTCTTGTTATTTTGGCTTTGTGTAGCGGCGATTTTTGGCGCGAAGATTGCCGCTTGCGTAGCGGCAATCTTCGGGCCAAAAATCGTCGCTACGCAAGCCAAAATAAGAAGTCAAAGAATTGCATAAACTCGGTATCCATGTACCGCCAAAAATCGCCAGGTTCCGCCAAGGGATACCCTAAAGTATATTTTTACCATAACATTTAATATGCAGCTTCGTATGCTTTGATATATTTTGTTAACCATCTTGGTAGAAGTCGCAGTAGTTTCTGAATGTGTGAAAGATTGGAAACCTCCTACATAGCAATTCTTCAGGCAGTCATGCACCTAATAGTTCGTAAGTTTTAGAAAACAATGTCGCCATTTTCGTATGCATTCTTCTGTTGTATTCGAATGTTTTTTTTAATATATATACAAAAATACCAGTATAGTTTGTCTTAAACGTAATTGTAAACTTTGGTTTGTGAGATTAAATTTACGTCGTAGAAATGTAAGGTATAATTTCAGCAATAATCTAGCGTTCGATGGCAAAATCGCTAAAACGAACAACAATTGCTTTGTGTCTATTCTTAAAGCAGTTGCCATGAAATTTCGACCAGCAGAGGGGGGAAATAAAAGCGCATGTAAGTAGATATCCTGATATATTTTCGAGTTAAATTATAGTGTGCATAATAATAATAATAATATATAATAATTAGCATATATTTAATAAATAATTTTTTGCAATTACGAAACATTATTATTTTTTGGATAAGTTCTAATATGCGTAAGTAATCGTACATTTCTTCAGTAAAAATTGCAAAATTGCGCTAATACTTAAGTACTAGTATAAATTTCAGATATCAGTCGCTTACAAAATAGTTAGTTAAAAATTGAAGATGAGGATTGCCATTTTAAAAAGCTTATCGTTTCAAGAAACTTTTAAGCAAATGTCTGATGCTATGAAATTTCTTTAAATTATCGAAACGTTCCATTTCTCTTTCCTTGTACGAAGTAAAGAAAGTATTGCAATCACGGAAAATTTCGAGTATCATATTTTAACGAAAATACCCATTTCGACCGCTCTCGAATCCCGACCGCTCTCGAATCCATTTGAACCATGTTTTTATGTCACATCTGTAAGCACAGACAGAATAAGGGATATTTTTTTTTCTAAATCAGATTGCAAAATGGCTTTAAAATCAATTCAGAAGAGATTCTTTTCATAAAGTCTGTACGTACGTATCTCGCATAATTGAAAAATGAGTAGGTTTAGGACGGTGAAATTTTGTATATGGGACAGCTATAGCATGTAGTTGTGTACCTCCCTTTTTTCAATTCTAAAAATAGTAACCTCTCTCTGCACTGCGTCATTTCTAGATTGATCCATGTCATATGACTCTTACATAATTCTGGTGATGTAAATGGAACTAAAACTCGAACAGCCAATAGTAATTGTACAGCAATATTAATAGCCAATCAAAATGCATTGAGAACCAAAACTAACTCAGTCTGAATTAAGATGTCATCCTGAGCCATAACGCACTTGCTTTCAAAACGCTTTGGCCCAGCTGGTCTGTTGTCTGTCTACTCCTTCTGTCTCACTGAAAATTTTTCTGAAATGTAAGCTTTTTGGAAGAGGCACATTTAATGTGAACTTGATTGTGGCCGCAACAAGCTGAAATAAAAAATGAAGATTTAATTTGCCTTCGCGTCCAATTTCCTATTCATTATGGATCAACACTTCTACGCCATCAAAATTCCTGCTGGTCATTACTTTTAAGTTTCCTTTTATTATCGCATATATATACACCGACTGTCTTACCCGCCTTGATAAGCTCAGCTTTTTTTTTATATTTATATTTTGGTAAATTGTGCATTTTTTGCTTTAAAAGTTATTAAATTATGTTGTTCTTGTGTTCCGGTTAAGGTTTTTACGCCTTTAATTAATCTGAATGCAACAGTTATAGAATTATCAACAATTTAAATGTTGTTTAAGTGGTGCTAAGCCTAACGAGGCCACCATTTGTTTACATTTGAAACTGTTAGTAGAAGAGGGAATTAAAGCAGTTTGTGCACCAACTTCAGTGTCTTTTTGCCGAGTGAGACCAAAAGTAAACTTTTAATTTTGTGCACCGAAAAATTTGTCTTCCTGTCCGCTGGCCGAATTGCTTGTTTTGCATAGAAATTCCAATTTTGATTGTAAAAAAATTTTTTTTACCTGTATTTGTTGTCCTGTGGTTTTCTGTATTTTACAATTTTTAATGATGTTTTGAGTTTTTATGTATTTTTGCCTTGTTGTAAATTGAGAACTGAACTAATTGAATGAGAAATATATCTCTGATTAATTTTGAGGGAATAATTTTAAATGGAATGCAGCAAAAAAATGTGTATAATTTAATAGACCTTACAAGGAAAGTCGTGTAGTCTCCAAATGAGATATTTTAAAAAAGATATTCAAATATAATAATAAGAACCTTACTGTAAGAAGCGTCAGCCGTTTTCTTTAATCTTGCATTTTTTAAAAATGTAGAAAAAAATTTCTAAGTACTATTGGGGTAGAAAGATATTTTTTATGACCCTTGAATTCAGTTTGATGAAACTTTGTGGGTCTTGTATCTGCATGATGTAGTTCGAAAACAATACTATTTACTGACATTTCTTCCCACGCTGTTCTTCTCTTGCCAAAAGTTAAGAACATTTGTATGCGTCTTATGTGTTTTTATAACTAATGGACATTTTCACATATTTCAAACTTTTTCTCTAAATAACTTATATATGCAACAAGTGTACAACTTTTTTTTATTAACCATATCGAAGGAAATTTTTTTCGAGATGTTGATTATTTCCAAATTGCGGATTTGGCACCTTGGCAAAATAGAAGGAGTGTATACTGTTCTAGCATCAAAACCGGATTCAGAAATGTTAGCGTATATGCATGTATTTTTATTATAAATGTATGTGCTCATGCATGTATGTGTATATTCTGTATACATATGTATATGCTACTGTGAAAGACCGAAATTGGAGAATGTCGACTTTCACCGGAGAATGTCAACATTCACCAAATACGTCGGTGAAAGATCGAATATAACATTGCATTCTTCTACATTCGGACCCTCAACCGGTGTATGTCGACAATCACAGATACGCTCTGGTGTAGGTCGAAAAGAGAGGCGACTGGCCGTTTCCCATAAATGCAGTCGTAAAAGCAAGGGCCTCTCGTGCAATTCAAAGTCTCGTAATAGTTTAAGTTGTTGCAATGAATCAGATTTGAATCACATAATTTAGTAAGTTTTTTAATACTATTATTTTATTTCCTCATTTACTACGTACTGTATAATGAAGTAAGTTTTTTTAAATTGGAAAATATTTCGGACATACACCAAGCGACTATGTGAATGTCGACATTCACTGGCGTAAGTCAGAAATAAGAGTATTCGGAAAATATTTCGGACATACACCAAGCGACTATGTGAATGTCGACATTCACTGGTGTAAGTCAGAAATAAGAGTATTTGGAAAATATTTCGGACATACACCAAGCGACTATGTGAATGTCGACATTCACTGGTGTAAGTCAGAAATAAGAGTATTTGGAAAATATTTCGGACATACACCAAGCGACTATGTGAATGTCGACATTCTCCAGATTTCGGTGTTTCACCGTAACATATACACACACATAAACGCATACACATGTGTATACACAGACACACATAAAGGAATATACATGCATATAGATGTGCATACATAGTATATACATTTCTGAATCCTGTCCCGATAACAGAAGAGTACGAAACATTGCTACTTCACTTGGAATAAATATTTACTTCAAGGCCCCGGCGCTAATGATTCGGTGAAAAAGATAAACTGTCAGGTCTTAAGCAATTAATTCTTTTATGGAAAAAGTGTACAAGATTCCATTTGGAGTTCATTTATGATGAAATAGTATCGCAGTACTTTTTATTTTGTGTTATCTGGTACTGTTATTTTGAACAGCTCGTTTTAAATAAATGACTTTATATTCCATACATTGCATTTCTTGAAGTTAATTCTTAAACTGACAGTCTCCTTGTCATTATTTAGCTAATACTGCTTCAAATATTTAACCGGAGTTTGCATATAAAGATTACGATTTTTATATTTTTAATGCTTAAAATATTTTTTGAAGTACTCGAAGTTTTAATGGTAAATTTTTCAAGGTATTCCACTGTAATCTGAAACTTTCAAATTACAAGTTAAAAAGAATATTATGTTGTGTTTGCGGATAAAATTTTTAAACTAAAGCGTAGTGCAGTATAAATCAATGTAGCCATACCTTATTAAAGTACTGTACTCTTAAGACTTACTTTTATTTCACGCACTGCACATGTATCGAAATGAAAATGTTACGTACGTATTTTTAAACTAAAGCGTAGTGCAGTATAAATCAATGTAGCCATACCGTATTAAAGTACTGTACTCTTAAGACTTACTTTTATTTCACGCACTGCACATGTATCGAAATGAAAATGTTACGTACGTATTATCCCGTCGACTGTTGGCAGAAATTTCAGAGCAACGATCGCCAATAGCCAGACGCGGTGAATCTTCGGATTATGGTAACTTGGCGGTTTTTTGGCGAAAATTTGGCGACCAACCCTGTTACAGCAACCTGCGAGTTTTTTTTTGACGCCATTTTGTTTTCACTAAGTAAAGGTGTTTTTTTTTGTTTTTTTTTAACTCAACATTTTTTCCAGCAATCTGCTAGCCGAATATTACGCTTATGCTACAATTTTTATGGAACAAATGGAACAAAAGTGCTTAATCATGACGAAGATTAGGTGCGAAATTGTTTTTAAGTGCTTATTAGCTAAAATCACGATCGGAATTTTCCGGAAAGTAGTGGAACAAACGTGCACAGAAATTTGTTTTTACAGGGCAAATTTATATATGAAACATGTAAATAATTTTTCTCATAAATTAGAAAAATTTGCACGAAAATTTTGTGAATCTTTGAAGTCGGTAAAAATGGACATATATGAAATTACCTGATCGCTAAAAAGTATGTATTCTATGCAAGCTTTTATATGTTCAGCTTGCATATACCCTTTCCAAGGATGAACATTTGCAAGTATAAAATAACTAAAATATGCAAGAAATTACATTATTTTTCTTTTCCCTCTAAATTATCCATTATAAAAGTCACGTGCGAATTTATAAGGCAAATATTGAAAATGGTTGCAAATACTTAGTGTCAAATATTTAACTTAATTCCATGCAGGTTTACTTGTACTGAAATGGATTGCAAAATGCTACAAACGCATAATGCACAAAATGACTATCATTTAATTAAAATATAAATAAATTAAAAAACACTAATTAAAATATAAATAAACATATACATTAAATTAATAAAAATTAGCTTAAAATCTTAGTTACGCCTTACCAAAATGTCGCCAAACTACCTGTTATTATATTCCAAAGATTAGCCCCAGACGCTACTACGGATTTCTAAAGGACACGGTCATTCATAATTGGCGTTAAATCGCGCTGTTTGGCCTGTCAATGGGATAATACGTAAGTGCCGTGAAAATTAAGAATAGAATATATTTACCGTTTGGCATGCAAGTTGGCGCTGGTGCGGACCAGTGCCCATCTGTCTGACAATGTGAAACATTTGTTCCTCGTAAAGTGAAGCCACTGTCACATGTGAAAACTGCAGTAACACCGCTTCTTGATTGAAACATCACTTTGCCATTTGGAACTGTAAAAGTCTGGGGGCATTTCTCTGCAATATTGGCATTCATAAAGCCTGAAAGAAAAAAGAAAAATAGAAATTAGGAATCAGCAACAAACTGAGTGTTTACAATACCTTGCTAATTTACTATCATGCCTATTGAACGCAGGCAGTTTTTCTCACGGTTTGTTTTGTTGCAAAACACGAAGCCTACTTGGGAGGTTTCGTGGTTATTTTTCCTGTATAAGGCAAGTGGAAGCCATTACTCTTAGAAATATCTTAACAGACATCATCTCTAAGATAAGAAAAGCTCATGTATTTTGCCAAAATTAAATACTGTTGCGTGCGTACGGGTTCGTTACGGATTGAATGCACAAGTCGTTAAAAAGCTAACAAAAATTTATTCTTTCCACAAGAAATCAAAATGTTGAAATAGTTCGTCAGAGATATTCGCACAATCTCACAATATCTCAAACGTTTAGCAAAACTCAATTCAAAACAGATAAACTAATTCTATCTTACAGCGAAATTGCTACAATCAATCACAGCATTAAGTAAACAAACAGCATCTCGCTTTAAACAGCTACAACTGCAACAAAGATGACATGTTTGAATTTGGCTTTTATAAGCTTTTTAATTATTCACTAGAACAATCTCGATTTTTCTGGATGGCAACAGTAATGACGAGATATTTATTTATTAAACATTAAATGCACGCGCTCTTTTATTTTTATTTTTCCGACGTAACTTACTCTTCAAAAATCGTCTGCGTTGCACGGGAAAATAAACCAATTTTAATTACAATTCTATTATAATAACAAAATATAATAACTAACTGAGGAAAGAAAGTAGTAGAGGTTACAAAAGAAATAAATGAAAAGCTTTTCGAAATGTTTTATCAACAATTCAAATTAATTAAAGTATTAATTAAAAAACTTCATGAATTAAAATTAAAAAACGTTCATTAATGAACTTTTCATTTCAAACTTTCATTAATTAAAATTCATAAACTTAGACTTCGAAAACAATGCAATCTGAAAATTTCAAATCATAATGTAACACCTAGAAGAATTTACTATTAAAGTTACAAAAATCTTTAAAAAAAACTGTATATATATATGTAATAATAAAATTCCATAGTCAAAAGTACTTATAAATTCCTAAGTTAAATTTCGTCTTTTATTTTTGCTTATTCCTCAATCACAATTCTAAATGCATGTTCTTTTCATTTTAATGGCGGCGATCTCTTATTCGAAAGTACGTGGAATTAAATCCACAGCCCCGTAGTCAAATTGATTTTCCCGCTTTTTCCTACACGTACAGTTATAGAATGTTCTGGATATATTTAAAGCGAACTGGATTGGCTGACGAGGCTGACGTCATTTCTTGGAAGCTCCGCCTTTCCAGTAATTATAAAAGGACTCGCAAAGGAACATCGGGGGTCTTTTAATTAATGTAATGATGGAATAAACATCAATTCAAAAAGCTATTAATTGTTCTTCGAAGATGTAAATTTTAACACAGCTGTTTTTCAAGAAAAATAATAAATGGATTCTTTTTGTTATCATCGTTTGTTACTTTGAGCTACGACTACATCACATCATCATGGCACATCACA
>KK120658.1:271816-312858 GCA_000611955.2 Stegodyphus mimosarum | reverse complement strand
TTAAATACCATGTTCTTCGCACTTAAACCATAAAATTCAGTTCAACAGCAATATCGCAAAATAATTTTAAATTGAGCATATCTTTAGAAATTTCGGTACACGCTCTCACGCGCTGGAGATAAAAATGTTTTTCTGTACAACGTTGGTATTGCTGGCTTTGAAATCTTTGAGTTTGTTAATGAAAAATTCGTTAAAGTTTTAGAGAATATTGTTACGAATTTCACATTTATTTGGCTATTTATTTAGAACTGTAATTAAAATTCCATTTTATTTTCCCGTGCAACGCACGCAGACGATTTTTGAAGAGAAAGCTACGTCAAAAAAAAAAAATGCATACATTTATGCAGATTTTTCATATTTTAAAATTTAATGCAGAGCGATAACATTTAGTGGCAACAATTTGAAAAGTGATACGCCGTTTTTGTGTTTCCGACGCAAAATCGCAAAACGAAAGTAATAGTCCTTCGGGACTAAATCCCTTTGGACTAATTATTTTAAATTCTACATCAACAGGTTTATGAAGTCTAGCCTAACTTTCATGGAATAGATACTGGCTATCGCGATGCGCATGCGTGTAAACGGCGAAATTCGCCTTGTCCTTATCGTCCTGAAAGGGAAAGGTGTCTAAGCAGGCTTTTGGAAAGGAAATGCCGAGCGCTGCAAAGAAAGTGGCACAAAACCCATTTTCAGCTAGAGTAATGAGGGTACTTACTGCATAAGAAGAAGAACAGGTTTATTTGCAAGAGGTGGAAGACGTCCATCCGCACAGCAGTAGATGACCTTGTTGGAATAACTGTGCAGAGCCGTTGGTGAGAAATCCGCAAGGAGAAATGAAGTGTCTAAGGAAATAACTATATTTCTGTTAAGATAAAGCCGATGTGGCGCTACTTTCAACCAAGTCACAATAATATGTAGGTGAAATAAGATTACTATAGCCGAGTGGCAGCAGTTATTTTTTTATTTTTTTGGAACTCGTTTTCGAGGATCAATAAGCAATAAGGAAGAGTCACGTAAAAGACTATAAATATTTGGAATATTTTTGACAAAATTATGCAATCACAGGAACAGGTTTTCGGCATTTCTTTCGGCACATCCCAAATTACGCTTTTACTCTCAAAGCCTTGAAAAATAATTTTCGTTCACTGACATTACCTAATTGCGGTTTAATAAGAATTTTCGAATCATCTCCCGTATAATATTTAAATGTTTATTTACTACAATGATGATGCAATTATTTGCCTCTCTCTCTCTCACACACATATATGTGTAAGATATAACAAAATACGATGGCTGCTCTAGGAAATGATTACCGACCTCAAAATTAACCATTCTAAATTTAGGGTTTCCCCTCTCCCCCGAGTTCATCTGTTCTTCCAAATTCGAGATCTTTCTACGTTACATAACAATCTAAAATTAACCAATAGCAGTTTAGCTGTACTTGTGCACATACTTGGTATAAATACTCTTCGCAAACAACGCCGCGAATATTTTTTCTGTCTAAGACGCTTACGTCGTACTTTTAAAACCGATGTGCATAAAAATTATCGTATTTAATTATGATTAGATGAATATCTACGAAAATGATTTGATATTTGTGAAAACAAAAACTGTGATTGTCTTCAAGCTCCAGTTGTGTTAAATGCGTCATCATACGTTTGCCTTCATCCACTGCGACTATATATATATATATATGTATAGATATTCATAATGAAATTAATTAAAAGTAAATTAATAAGCTCAAGACTTGCACTAAAGTTGCAAAGTAATAAAGCAATAATTCACTATAAAAAGAAAACTCTCCATATTACATCTCCAGGCAACGGAAATTCAATTTAAAAAACATTATTGAAAAGGAATTTTTCAGAATTAAAAAAAAAAATTTATAGAATTTTCAGTCCTCCTTGCTTTAAGCACAGTTAAGGAAAAATTAAATCGCAAAAATGCCAAAATCAAAAGTAAACTTTTTAAGTATTGAAAAACCAGTTATTGTCATTGATAGCAGATTAATCGATTTATCGAGGGGATAAACCAATCTACCATCCATTAACAGTAACTAAAATAAGAGAGAGTGTTTCATCTTACATCCAAGTAAGCGTCAAATTATTTGCTGGATTCAAATCACTAATTGATACTCAATCAAAATAAAGATATTAGTCACTAAACCAAAAGAATCCCGTTAAAAAGCAAATAATCTTTAAGATTAAAATTTTTTCACTAAGAACACAATTAATCTGAACGAGACGCTTACTTTAGAAGACATATCCCCTACACTCTCTTTTCATTTCAAATACAAAAGTATATATAAAAGTAGATATATATATATATATATATATATATATATATATATTAATTAGTTAACTATTGAACTATTTGCGGCAAATCGAAGTAATTTTTTAGACTCATAGACTGTTAGTTTCCCAAACCGTTTCTTGGAACACAAATTATTGAAATGCGGTTCTCTATTTCACCTGCCAGATAATAAAAACTGCTGCAAATTGGTACTGCTGACAGTTTTGCTTTCATTTCAGGCGAGAGAGTTGGTTAGGTTTTATTCATTATGTGTAGCATAAATATGAGCCGATTTTCCTTTAAATTTTCCTCACGAAAGCATCCTTCCTCAGACACGTAGAGAGGGCTTTGCCGTAATTAAAAAACATTCTGTACATTTCAGTATTTTTGCAGCATGATGAAAATTTCTAGTTTTTGTATCAGCAATCGATAGCTCCTTTCTTGTAAAGAAAGTTTTGGTTTGGTTTATTTAATTATGGCACTTCTTCATGGAGGACTTTCTAAGGGAAACTGGCTCGTATTCACAATACACACGGAGAAAAACGGGAAAACATCCAGCCCTTTCGCCTGGATGGTTTGTTTATTAGATTACGGCAAAGCGCACTAAGCCTAACTACCTAAGAAGAGGGATGCATTCCTGGAGGACTTTTAAAGGGAAAATGGCTCCTATACACGTTACACATGGGAAAACCACAAAAACGTCGTACAGCCAGCTCGTTCACCTAAAATGGAACCCAGGTCAATCTACCAGTATTCAGCGGATTTACCGCTCTGCCGCTGGTAAACTTGTAAAGGAAGAATATTTCATGTTCGGCCTTTTTCCATTAGCGTCAGTTACAAACTATTCTTACTTCGATAGACAAAATGAACTGTCTCTGCCCCCCCTTAAGATTTAATTTATGCCGAATATTTAAATTTCTTATGAATCAGAATTATTATTGCGCATAATAATGAAATTTACATTACGATTGTCTCAATGTAAACACGGGGTTTTATATAGTACTTGGCAGCCCAGAATTAGTTTGAAAATGAGTGAAATTAAAAAGCATTTTGGGTTTCATAATTAACTGATATAACGTAGTTTTTTCCGAGTGAAAATATATATCTGATATGCTAAAAGGAAATAAAATATCGATGCAAATAATCATTTCATTATGGGTTCGGAAATTTACGACAATGAATTATTATGCATATAAGGTGTTTCCTCCTTGCTTCTAGCATGGCTTCGTGGTGCAATGGTAACACACTCGGCGTGGATTTGAGAGGTCCAGGTTCGAGTTCCGAGCAGGGCATTGCTCATTTTTCACATCTCCTGCATAAAAAAACACTAATAAATCGATACTGGAGCCCTAACTAAAAAGGGTGGTGGACAATAATTCGTCACCGCCAGGATTTGGCGATTGAGTCCCCTCATGCACAGTCGCCTTTTAAAAGAGAGAGTATATAAGGTATTTTCTCCCTTCTTTCCTCATGTCTTCGTGTTGTAAAGGTAGCACACTCGGCGCATATTCGAGAGGTTCAGATTCGAATCTCGGCAAGGGCATTACTCATTTTTCGTGCCTCCTGCATAAAAAAAACTTAATGATTTAACATGCATTACTCGTTTTTAGATTTCAGTCATACAACTAACGCAAATATTGTGCATAAGGAAAAATACATCTCTAATTTGATTAATTATATAGTAAACGCTAGATGAAATCTATAATAATATTTCTAAAGACTTTTTCCATAGAGGCAGTTACCTAATCTGTATCATGTTGTTATGACTTATGTCATTTGTCCGACAGTAATCGAAAGTAATTGTCGGACAAGCCCACGAAAATTCATCGTGGCAACAAGTGCAAGATTGTGCCTGTCGTTGGTGAGAGCTTTGAGCACCATACAGGTGACAGTACGATTTTGCTTAGTTCCGCCTTCAATTTTGACGGGAAGCACCCCGGGAAAGGGGTCTTACCATCAACCTCTCGACTGGACTTTCGTCTCGCCGCATATTTAGCCTTCCAGCACGCGCGTTTGCGCAAAATTTACGACAAATGCGGTTTTTAATGCACATTTTTCGCATATCGAAGCTGAGACATCTGAAGGTCATTTTTATTCCACCTTTCTGTTCTTCCCCACATCATGGAATGTGGCAAGACGAAGTCATTTTACTTTTTTTTTTCTGGGCTTTTGTGCTACATGACAGCTTTTTCATAAAAGTTAAGACACGCGCGTGGTCGTGGATAAAAATTCGGAAAATATTTTTTTTTCTCAAATATTTTGTAATATTGTGTTATCAATTGCCTTGTATTATTTTAATTTGTATACATTCAGCTCTGTAATTTTTATATCGGGTTTCATGGCAAAAATAGTATGTGCAGCCAGCTGAATTTACTCGCATTCTTCAAGAATTATTTGATGAAGAAAAGGAAGATAGGCAAACTTTTGGACATGAGAACAATAGCGATTTCAGCGAGGAAAATATAGAGATAAATAATATTAACAGTGAATCTGAACAATACACAGGGTGTTTATAAAGTCCCGGACCCATTTTGATGTTTAATAACTCATAAAATAATGAAGATATAAACAAACTTATGGCATTTATTGATGGAATAACTTATATATTTTCCTTTTCCGGTTGGAATATCTTTACTTTTGTAAATATCGTCTGCGCGTGTGGTTCATTTCAGATAATTTCATTTTCTAGTGTAAATATCTGTACTTTTCTAAATAGCGTCTGCTTATTAATTACATTTTTGTCTCTTTTGTTTTTGGCAACTATTGCAATGTTATGTTAAACCGTCATGAATAACCGGGAGGCACAAAGTGATTCCCCAAAGATTAATGTGTGGTGTGGACGACTCAGTCATTGGGCCTTTCCTTTTTACAGAAAAGACGGTCTCATCAGTCGTATACTTACACATGTTGGAAAACTTCGTATTGCACAACTAGAAGAGCTTCAGCCTCATGTCTTTTTGCAACAAAATGGTGCACTACCTCATCGGGGTACCATCGTTCGTAGTTCTTTGAATGACCATTTTACAGGAAGATGGATTGGGCTAGGAGGTCCAATTCCTTGGCCACCCAGATCACCCGATATAACGCCGCTGGACTTTTTCCTTTGGGGATTTGTAAAGGACAACGTTTACAGGAGGAGAGTGTCGAACATGGATGACCTAAAAGCCAGAATGACAACCGCAATAGCTTCTGTGGATGCCGACACGTTTGCCGGTACCTGGCGTGAAATTGAATATCGCCTTGATATTCTCCGTGCGACGAAGGAGGCACACGTGGAAGTTCATTGACAAGGGTCATGAAACTTTTTGAGTCCATCTAACCATTTAGGTTATTAATTTTAATTAATCTTTATTATTTTATGAGTTATTAAACATCAAAATGGGTCCGGGATTTTATAAACACCCTGTATTTCAGATGATGATGATAATAGCGATATAGAAAAAGGAATGATGATAATATGGTCTATATTGGTAAGGATAAATCTTCCAAGTGGCGAAAACAGAAGTATGCGAACTGCATACTTCTGTTTGACGTAAAGACAACGAAAAAGATGAATATTGGACGAAAAAGATGAATATTGTGAAAATGTTACCAGGCCTAAAACACCATGCCAAGGATATAGAGGATGAAATAGGATCATTTTTGAAAATCATTGATATAAATATGCTTGATGAAATTTTGGAATGTACAAATAAGTTTGTACATTCCAAATTTTTTTGTACATACAAATAATATAAGTTTGCTTAGAAATAATTTACTTATGCTTGAATGTGATATCATTTGTATTTTGCAATAGAGACCCCGCCCAGACGGTATAGTGGTTATTGGAGCCGGCTATGATACCAAAGGGCCTGGGTTCGCATCCCAGAGAAGGTATGGCTGTAACTGTTCGTCTCTTCATTGGAAGCAAAGGTGGCCCACCTATTAGGTGCCTCCATAATAAAGTGACTACCACTACTGCCTTTAGTAGTGGCCAAGCTGAAGTCGGCTAAAGGCCCGCCATTGGAACAACAAAAACAACAACAAAAAAAAAAAAAATTCTTAACAAATTTATTATCAATATTCGCTCATTTCTGTCGTTTTTCGTGACGAAAACGGTAAAATAACGGATGTCGTAAAAAACACGTCGCGCGCGTGCTGGAACGTTAAGAGTGCTTCCAATGCCGTACAGACACTATACATTTACAAACGTCCATGCCTACTCCGAGATCCGACTCCGGTCCTTTAGGTACGGCACTCAATATCGCTAACCAACATCCCTGTTGGGCGGTAGTTACCTAATGTAGTGTTTCTCCATCTATGGTTAGCTAACCACAAGTGATCCTCAAAGTGTGCTTTTATGGTTTTTCTAGATTTCCAAAAGAGACAAAATATAAAGTTCATATCAACTGCATAGACAACACTGTAGCTGAAAAATCTCAGAGTTTGGAAATTATCATCCTTTTCTCACAAGACTGATATTTTGCGAAATTTATTAACAGTTGCTCTACCTTTACTTCCTAATCTAGCCATAGCAACAAAAAAGGGATTTAAAGCACTATAATTATGGTGCTTCTCGCCAAGGCCGTCCGAGCTGTGGTACAGTGCATAAAAGTAAGCGGGCGATCGGTCTCTCGCCATACCACGCCTAAATATTTTATTCATTGTAGGTACTTTTTATATAATTTGTCATATGTAAGTATTTAGTGAGTATGAAATAAAAAATTTATTAATCATTCAGCCATTTTTTTTAAATTTTGAGGCGGCAATCTTAGGAAAGTACACGGGTAGCCAATGGCCTAGGACCAGCCGTGCTTTTTGCCATTGGTTCACATGCTTATCCAACTCATTACCCACCATTTAGTTATTTTTTAAACGTTATATCTAAATATAATGATAAAATAATAGCTCATATGCAGCTCATTAATCTCCATTTATTTAATATTTAGTTAATAAGATAGTATTCAAGATCTAATACGGTATAGCTTATTATCCAAGCTCTTATCTTTGAATTATTAAAAAAGAATACGAATTTTCTTTTGTTAACTTAACATCGATATCAAATTAAATAAATTTTAATTAACTGCATTTTAAAAAATGTAAGTATATTAGTGCTAAAAATTGCTTTCGAAGGGAATAAAGAGCATTCTAATTTTTGTAAAAGTAGTCCCCAATGGAAAAAAAAAAATTGAAAAATGCTTGAATAATCGCACCTTATCGCTGCTTGTTTCTAAAAGAGATGTATGTTATCGCTTAACATTCGTAAGAAATCTTACTAATTTTTAAGCATTCAAATATGTACATATAAATTCAAGATTTTATAAAGCACTTTGGAAGTACTTAGAAGTTTTAGAATATTTAAATAAAGTTTTAATGGATCACAGGATAAACGTTTTTAAAGAAAAGCTCATACTAGTTTCAGTAAATTTTGCTGGTCTTATCTTTCTTTCAGAATTCAGATTTCCTGCTAAAACCTTGCCTAATACTTTACAGATGTAGTAATGTATGAACATTTTGTGCATAGCCGAATTTGAAAGAATCAGATGAAAAGTTTACTGAAATACACTGACGGGGAAAAAAAATCCCAACACCAAGAAGGAGTCGTTCTAGATCAATAAAATTTTGTAGGCATGTTTATACATCTGAAAGATGACGTGTGTTCAAATTTCGGGCTACTCTCATAAATGTGGCGCTACTATCGTCACTATGCAAATCAAGTTTGCTTTGAATACGCGCTTTATTGCTCGTGAGCGTTATTTATTGTTGAGATTTGACGCAGCGAGCTGATTTTAGTCAAGAAATCCTTTAAGGCTGTGTTCAGACGCTTATCCCAAGTCGGCATAAGGCTGCGTGAGTTCCGTTCACACCTGCGAGACGGGGGTCTAAGCTGTGGCCAATGACAGAATCTAAATTTGCGCATGCGTGGATGTGTCTACAGCTTTCCCGCGTTTACTCTGCTTGTTACCGCTTCGTTTTAGCTTCGCTCTGATTGGTCGACGCTTATTCCAAGTCGGCATAAAGTTGAAAAGTTAGAACCTTACTCCATGAGCCCTAAACCAGATTTTGTGACGTAGCACAGACTGGTTGCCTTGGCAACCCAGCTCGGCTTAAACCACTTACACCCTTTATGCTCCCGTGTGAACGCAGCTTAAGAAGACGAAAAGCCATTATCAACAGCTCAGTGAGTTTGAATAAGATCGTGTAATAGAGTTCCTAGAAGGGGGAATTTCTTTCCGTGATAATGCAAAAAGGGCCACCCAGTCAAGAAAGTGGTGACTCTGACTGTCGTATCGAAAGATCCGGGTTCTAATCCCGGAAAAGGCATGGATGTAAATTGTGTGTCTCTTTGTAGGAAGCCACGGTGGTAGTCTATTAGGAGCCTCTATAATAAAATGACCACTACTTCTGTCCTTAATAGTGGCCAAAGCCTAAAAGGTCTTGTGCTTGCCATAAAAAATACTGCAGAAAGAATTGGCGGAAATGTTATCCACTGTACATGGCTTTGTTGGCAGCAGTGCTGAAGAGAAGGTATCGGCTCGAGAAGATCAAGTTTCGAGCGGGTACTTGGCACCACTGAGACAGAAGATGACGTATGGCTGTGGCTCATCATACTGCGTTTGCAGCAGAAATTCGAGCTGCAGTTGGCTTCACAATGACAGGAGACTACTGGGTGAGCAGCTGTGCCGCCATGAAGACTTTCAGCTTTATTGCTCACTCAGTGGGGCCATGTTTATTTAAATTTCATATTCTATACAATACATGTAATTTGGATAGATACATTAAAGAAGGTTATGAGAAAACTTTTGTATGTACATAAAATTAATTTAATCTAATTTGAAAGTTCTGGAATAGCCGAGATGAATTTAGAGTTTTTATATGTGAGATGAAGTTAGAGTGCATTTAGTGGCATCAAAGTTAGAGTTTTTAATGTCATTTATCAAATGTGGCTTCACGGTGGCGCAACGAAGTGTTACAAATCGTTTGATTAAAGAAGCACAGGTTCGAGCCAGACACCCTGTAGAGTGCATTCCAGTGGCTTCAAACCACTGCTGTTTGCAAAGTTAGTGGTGAGAAGTTAGAGCTGAGTGAGGACGGAGTGGAGATCTTTTGTGTTTTCTGATGAAAGCTGGCTCTACCTTGTTGCCGGTGGTGGCCGTGTGTTGTCTAGAAGGAGGTCAAGTGAGAGCCTACAACCAACATATCTGCTGCAACACACCGAACCTATACATGAAGTTATGGTCTGGGGAACGATTTCGTATGACATCAGGAGCACTCTCATGGTTATCCTACGCATCTTGATGCAAATTTGTACGCCAGTCTGGTGATTCAAGAGGTTCTGCTGCCAGAATTCAAGGCCAGAATAACGCTCGCCCTCATACAGCCATTGCAGCCCAACATGCTCTACAGAATATCGACATGTTGCCTTGGCCTGCTAGATCACCAGATCTTTCTCCAATCGAGCACATATGGAACATCAATGGACTACAACTCCAGCAGTATCCACAACCAACATTATCTGTTCCTGTATTGATCGACCAAGTGCAACAGGCATGGAATTTCGTTCCACAAACTGACATCCCGTACTTGTATGACACCATGCATGCACGTTTGTATGCTTGCATTTAGAATTTTGGCTGTTGGATCGGCTATTAATATATCATCATTTCACATTTGAAATGGCTCTTCTTGCGCTTGCATTAAACTGTGATCTTGAAAATTTAATTATCTGTGTTAGCTAGAAAAATGTTTCATTACTCTATAATAATTTTTTCTTTGTGTTTGGATTTTTTTTCCCGTTAGTGTATTGTTACAGATTTCATATTTATTTGGCTATTTATTTAGAATTGTAATTAAAATTGCTTTATTTTCCCGTGCGACGCAGACGATTTTTGAAGAGAAAGATACGTCGGAAAAATAAAAATAAAAGAGCGCGTGCATTTAATATTTAATAAATAAATATCTCGTAATTACTGTTGCCATCCAGAAAAATCTAGAAAAATCGAGATTGTTCTATTGATAATTAAAAAGCTTATAAAAGCCGAATTGAAACACCTCATCTCAGTTGTAGTTGTAGCTGTTTGAAGTGAACTGCTGTTTGTTTACTTAATGCTGCAGCGATTTCGCTGAGAGATAGAATTAGTTTATCTGTTTTGAATTGAGTTTTGCTATATTGTAATATTTTACGAATATTTCTGAAGAAATATTTCAGCATTTTGATTTATTTCTTGTGGAAAGAATAAACTTTAACTTTTTAACGACTTACGCATTCGATCTGTAACGAACCTGTACTCACGCAACAGTATAAATCACGATATGAGATTGAACACCTGTGTCTTGCAATCAAGCGCCATTATTTACATTAGAAATAATAAATTTTTTAAGTGTATACGCATGATTTAATTAACTGTCCACTTTAAAGAACCAGAAATTGCTGATTGCTTCCATGTACAAATACTAAACGTGTATTCATTCTTCACTTAGTTGAGAAGGTCGAATCGTAATATCTCAAATCTGAGGAAGAACCAGGCGACATAACCTTTAACTAAAAGCTCTGGGGAAATTCATCAACATGCTGAATCAGTAATGTTTTTGTGTTTACCCCCGCTTCAATAGATGACTTATTTAATTGCTTGAACTTTTTTTGTCATTTCTCTAAAGCAGCGAAAAGTGAAAACAGGAAGAAAAATTTTTAACTTACAATAAAATTTGAGGATATTCTGACATTTCTTAACTATGAGCAAAAATATTTTAGAAGCGCATCTGGAAGTGATTTACCTATACTGAATTTTGCATGATTTGTGTAAAACCAAAATTTTTGTAAATTTATCATGATTACTGTATATTTTTATATCTTGCAAATAATAAAAAAGATTTTTTATGCTATTAAATGAATAAATGAAGTCTCTTTCCAATGGAGTATAAGCGAAATCATTACTTCTGAAAGGCAATAAGCGAAAACTGCAAAATGGCGCTACATTTGTAAATAAAACGTAACATGTAATGTCTCTTCAAATTGAAACTTCAGAAAAAGACAAAATTCATAACTAGGTTTCACGATGACTACCAATGGAAATTCTCAAGTGAAAATTGTGTATTTAATTATGAAAAAAAGTTAGTGTAAAATTTAATGTTGTTTGGAAAGTTAAAAAAATGATTCATTTAAAGATTTCGGAGAATATTTTGCTTTTAAGTGTTATAGGTTTATATCCGTAACTCTGGCTATACGGGTCACATTTTCTCTTGCCTAGCTAATTAAAAGTATTAATTTATACTGTTTTAATTATTCAGTTGCTTAAAATAAATGAAAGGTAACGGGAAAGAATTAAAAGGAAATAAGTTTATAGAATCTCACTGGAATGTAAGTGATTGCATGATAATAGCTTCGAATTAATTTGCCACCATTTTCGCCGTTGGCATATTTATATTCAGTGAATGATTTAAAGAACTTGTATAGTGATTGACTTATAGTTAAGTTGTCAAACATACACCACTTTGACCTACTTGCGAATGCCGTTAGCTGTATTGGAGATGACGATAATCATTGAGGTTGGTGAAAATCGACAACGCCTCTTCAATAGCTGCTGAAACATTCTTAAGTGAAAAACATCACCGAAGGCTTAAAAAAAGTATTCTTTTCCAGTTTAGCAGTGGAATTGTAACAATGACTCAAAATGGCACTGAAGTCCTTATTTTTAGAGACTTTTAGTTAAATACTCTTGAATATCCGTATTTTTAATTTTCTTTACTTTACTAGCATATCTATCTATATATTTATCAATTTTAGGCGAGTAATAGGCTAACGAAATTCCAGAGTAATTGCATTTTCAACTAAGATTTCGTAAAAATGTGAATTTTCTGCTTGCATGAGTGATTACTCTGAACTAGCTGATTAAAATTTCAAGACATTTTGACGAATCTTGTATATATTGTATCTGCCTAATTCCAGAAACGATAATGTAACATCTGTTATATCAGAAATTTACAACATAATTCTGAAATGGAATAAATTCTTTCTATTTGATACTGGCATATTCTAACTAGTTATGTATAATTTTTTAATATCCGATATTTATAAATAAGTCATTATATATATGTAAGACATAATAAACTATGGTGGCTACACTAAGAAATAATTGGCAACCTCAAAACTGACTATTCTTAATTTTATGTTCTTCCCTTAAGTTCATTTTTTCTCCCAAGTTCGAGATCTTTCCAAATTCATATGTTACAAATTCATACAGTTACATAACACTGCTTGCAAAAAGAACTACCGTATATACCCGCGTATAAGTCGATACCGCGTATAAGTCAACCCCCCCCCCACTTCGACATAAAAAATTCGTAGAAAATAAGAAACCCGCGAGTAAGTCGACCCGCCACTTCCGAAATCGATCGAGAAACTTCGAAAAAAAATTTTTAAGTACTACATTTATTCAAAATCATCTGAGGAAAAAAAAAGTAAATATACGATAAAAAATACCCTGGTAAATAAACAAAATCAAAATCCTTCAACGTCCTATTCATGGTCAGATTCGCCAAACACTTCATAGAACTCTTCTGTCGTCATTGGCTCGTCATCGTACATATTTTCAGTATCGAACTCTGTATTGTTACAATCACTACTAGAGCCTTCGTCGTCGTTTTCACTTTCAAAAACAGCATCATCTTCCGTGCCGTCTAGTTCGTTGCTAATACAACATTTTATAAATGATTTTTTAATCATTTCAGAGGGTATTTCGTTCCAAGCATCTTTAACCCACTGAGCAATTAATGTAATATCGGGCTTTTTAATGTTGTCTCCCTTTGTAAATGTTGGTCGACCGGAACTAATCCACTCTGCCCAATATTTTCTAACATTTACTTTTAAGGGCTTATTGAGGCAGACATCTAGGGGTTGAATGACGGATGTCAATCCTCCCGGAATTATGGCCACAGTCGTTTTTAGGTGTTTTGTCACTTCTTCAGAAAAGTGTCCACGAAAAGAATCGTATACTAAAAGAGAAGGTTTTTTGAAAGCTGCTCTCGGTCTTTTATCCCATACATTTTTAAGCCAATCGACTGTTCCGTTAGCATCCATCCATCCCTTTTCATGGGCGCGAACCAGCACACCTGATGGAAACACAAAGTTTTTCGGTATTCTTTTAAAAATGATCAACGGACGAAGCTTACTGCCGTCAGCCAAGCACGAAAGAACGACTCTAGTTAAAGTATGAAACTCTGTGATTAGTTCGTCACATAATTTAAGTCATGAAATTACTTCAAGTAAGTGACTTATTTGATAAGTCATCCAATTTGAGTGCAGAAAGAAAACAACTGCATTATATAAAGAAATTTTTGAACTTCCGATTCTTTTAATTTTTTATGGCCCCGCGTCGACCCACTCACTTTGAAGTCTTTTTTTTTTTGTCCAAAATATCTGGACTTATACGCGGGTATATACGGTAAAACCTAAAACTAACCAATCGCAGCTTAGCTGTACATATGCTCCTGCTTAGTATAAATACTAATTCGCAAGCGATTACGTCATTCTCTTTCTTAAATTCCCCTGCTCTGGAAAAACCTATGCTCTGCTATCTGAATTGTCCCTCTTTGTTCTTTCTCTAAGATGACGTAGTATGGTGTTAACCCGCGAACATAAAACTTATTGTCGCTAACTATGATCTAGATCTATATTCTCTACAAAAAAAAATGATTTGCTGTGTGTAAAAATAAATGTGATGAGTTTTCCAATTCAGTTTTGTTAGCTTTTTTTTCGTGCCTTCACCCTCAGCCATTACGACCGCCAGATGAAAAAGGTAACAGGTTTCTTCGATGATCACCCCTCTTCCAATTACCACGCGGTAAAATATCACATATATATAACGGCCTATAGCGAATCATCTGCCAATGAATTATCATGTCGACGAAAAAGCAGCAGCAAAATGTTTTGTATTCTTCCCCGTAGCAGTCATGTTACCAGGGTGTCCGCCGATAACATCGCCGCAAAAACATCGCAGACGAAAACGTCGCTGAGAAAACAACGCAAGGAGAAAATGTCGTGGTACAAAACGCCTGGGTGAAAATAAAGCAAAGAGAAAACATCGCAGTTCTAAAACATCGTGGTACAAAACATCGTCATCCATAATAAAGCGGTTCAAAAACTTCGCAGTTTAAAAACATCGCCGTCGAAAATATCGTGGTAAAAAATAAAATACCTACACATCATCGCATGGCGATAACATCGCAGGCATGCGTTTCTCAGGCTTTAATAATTGTAAAATTTAATGCTTGTTTAATAATTATAAAAACTTGCCTAATGATTTGTGAGTGCAAGATGGAAAGAAGGATAACTTTGATATTTTTTATTAACTAATAAAAATTTGCTGAAAATGTAAAATGGAAACTTAAGTATAGAAAATTAACGCAACTTATAGCACTTAATTTTAAACTGGCATAGTTAACTAATAAAGGCCATTAATAAATTATTTTTTTTATAAAGTTTTACTGGTAATTTTTCATGAAATGTATAATCTAAAAAGATTAGAAAGAGAAAGATAAGTAACTGCATGCACTTATTATCTATAAAAAAATTGCTATAACTTATTATCTATTAAAAAGTTAATTATGATATTATTTTCTTCACTTTTGTTAATCACGATACCCTTACAATGAAAATTATTTCTTGTTTTGTTTAAATTTCTTGTTTTTTGAAAATTTACTAGTTAGTAAAAGTATGAAAGTAAAAATTATCCTTCTTCCCACCTTGCTGTCACAAATCATTATGCGAATATGCATTAACAATTATTAAAGCCTGAAAAACGCATCTCTGCGATGTTATTGTCCTGTGATGATTTGTAGGTACTTCATTTTTTACCAAGATATTTTCTACGACGATGTTTTTAAACTGCGAAGTTTTTGAAATGCTTCTTTTTCGACGACGATATTTTGTACCACGACGTTTTAGAACTGCGATGTTTTCTCTTTGCTTTATTTTCTCTCACGATGTTTTGTACCACGACGTTTTCGTCTTGCATTGTTTTCTCCGCGACCGTTTCGTCCGCGATGTTTTCGGCTGTAACCGTTGCCAGATATTAACAGAATTTCTCGGAAGGGTAAGTTGGACTTTAAATATTCATATACCCCTGTACATAGTCAGGAAGACAATCGATGGATATCTTGCAGATGTACTAGGACGTACAAGCAAAAATTCGAAATCGCGCACTCGGGAAGTTAGCGAATAGTATTTCGAAATGTATGTTGAGGTCGTAAGCAACTGTCTCAGGCTATTTTGATGAGACATTTGTGCTATGCGTGTTAAATAAAAAGAACTTTTTCTTATTTCAGTCCATGTAAATGAGACTCAGTTTTCTTGATGAAGAATAGTTCGATTATTTAAGTTATTTCGATTATTCCATTATTAAAGAATACTGAAAAATTTTTAAATCAAATCTCAAATTACTTCCTTTTAGTTCCTTATACTGATGCGATCAGTTTTGTTCGAGATTAATGGAATAAAATGGCATCCAATACAGTCCGTTACAGCTTTCAAAAACGAGAATTTTACTACGAGGTTTAAGTAAGTGTCATTTGATCACAAAATGAAAAAAAAATTGACGGTAGGCATTTATGGGCTGAACATTTATGGAAATTCCTAGATTTCTGAAGAGCGAAACCTGTTGCAGATCTAAAGTTCCCACCATGGCTGCATTTATGACATCTCAAAGCAAAACTCTTCGAGAGATTTAGAATTTACGGGGACTTTTTTGTGGTGGAACAACGTAAAGTATTAGCATATGAGTGAAATACTTGTTGCGAGCTTCATGCCTAAGCGATCCGGGGAAATAAATTTACAATTATGTCTAAAATGATTAAGACTTTTCTTTATTATATGATGGTATAAGGAATTTTCACTGTATCTACTTCGTATCTTCGTGCTCCAGATTCTTAATCGAGCAGTTATGCTGCGCAGTTTTTGAAAAGATGCGCCGATAGTGCCTGAGACGATTGTGACAAATGCAGAAAGGTTTGCTTGCAAGATGTTGTGAAACAAAATGGTGGACACACTGAATACATTCTGCATTAAACTCACTTTCTATGATCAGAAATTTAACTATGCATTGATTATAATCCTTCAGTGATAAATAAATATTTAATAAACAAAAAAAAAAAGGGATTATGAAATTTCGTGCTTCACCCTGTATTTAACGATAGGATTTTTTAATACGATCTTCATTTTCAATTTTTAGATAAAAGGATGAGTTAAAAATAAATTTTATACACATATGTGCATCCTTTGTGTCTCAATTAATTTAACAAGCTTATCTTTTAAATATCCTAACTGAAAGCTAATTAAAATTAATTGAACTGGTATTAAATATACCTAAAGTGTTAATTGTACTACAAAATGATTCATGACTTTTGTGTGTATACTGATAAGGCTAGATGAAGTGAACTTCAGGTTTTCCCCACTGATAGTAAATCTGAAGCCGACCAGAATCTGTTAAGACTTACTTTTAGGTAAATAATTGCTTTCTATGGAACATTTTCTAAACCTTGTTCAGAATTGTGGGTAAATAATTTAAATTCGGTAAATGATAGATCCTCATTTGGGTAAAACAGTAAATATTCTATAGTGAAAAATGGTTATTTCGTATTTAGTTCGCAAGAAAATAGTTCTAAGGTAGGCATTCTGTACTGAGGAAATACTGAAGAAAAAGTTGAATTATTTAGATAACCTTTGGAATTTTTCTCCTTCTAAAAGGTAATATTTAGCAACATTAAATAAATTATATTTCTCGAAAATGCGTAGAAAGTTCCTGTAATACAAATTTGTATGTACAATTATGAGAAAATGGAACAATTATTTGGGTGTAATTTTGTATTGAAAAGGGGTTATTCCTCATTAAATGGGTATTAGTAAGGAATATTTAACTGATATAATGAGTATTCTATGAAGAAATTTTCGGTGTTCGGGATGAAAAGGGTTAAAATATTCGAAAATATAGCGTAGATTTTGGTAGAATGCCTCTTACTGTTTTTTCATCGGTTCTTTCTGTAAATATATGTATATTGGTAATGACATATGCTGTGTAAAGACATGGCAGTGTTTAGCAAGATTTCATTCATAAGAAAATAAATTAATGAAAACTGACATTCATGAAAGAACATCCTAGTATAAGAAATTAAAAAGTAGACTATATATGAAATTGTCTAGTGAATTAAATTGGGCCTGAACAAACTTCGAAAAATGTTTTAACATTATTCTCTAGAGATAAAAGTGCATCAATAAAACCAAATTTCAAGAAATGAAATGATAACCAATGGGTAAAATCATTGAACACTGGGCAATGTTCCTCTATCCGTCCTCTATGTTCTAATGTTCCTCTATCCGTCCAATCAAGAGGGGCAGGTTTACAGTGGTGCCGGGAACATGCCAATTGGAATGTGTCTGACTGGGGAAAGGTCATGTTTACTGATGAGTCAAGATTTGCTCTGGAACCAGATAACAAGCGTATGAGGATATGGCGTGAACAACGAACACGCAATCAGTCCCATAACATCACCGAACATCACGCATTCCGAAGCGGAAGCATTATGGTGTGGGCAGGGATTTCATTAGGATATCACACCGACCTGCACGTCTTTAAACGGGGTTCTTCGACGGCTGTCCGGTATCGAGATGAATGAAGTCCTAGAACCCATAGTGAGATTGTACGCTGCAGCAGTTGACCCTACTTTTGTTTTAATGGACGATAACGCACGTCCCCATAGAGCTGACATCGTCGATGACTACCTGGAGAGTGAAGGGATTGTGCGTATGGGGTGGGTAGCATATTCGCCCGACCTTAATCCCATTGAAAACATTTGGGATGCTCTCGGCCGTGCTGTATCTTCACGTTTTCCACCTTCAGCCACTCTTATTAAGCTGGAAATTGCTCTACAAGAAGAATGGCGATTGCTTAATTCTGCTGTGGTTGACCACCTAATTGAAAGCATGGCCACAAGGTGTAAACTTTGTATACAGATGAGGGGGGGATCACATACCCTATTAATGTCCTTTTTTTCATTTTATGCTGTTTATTTTCACTTTATACATAATTTTGTTTAAGTCTCCAGTATATCATTATCTGATTACTTACAAAAATTTAATATTTTTCTCATTTCTGTATAAAATTATTGATTTTGTTTTATGCGTAAATGTATATACTACTTTCCTGCAGAATTTTGTGTCAATGAAAGCAGTATTTGTTGGTTTTTTTTTTCATTTTACATCTTCGTGCTTAACTTTTGGAAGTGAGTGTATTAGTGTACTTTAAATATTGTGAAGGTTAAAATGTGTAAACCAAGCTAAACGTTTTACATCTAAAATTAAGTAAAGGTCATCTATATGATCAGAAAACATAAGAAATAAGTTAAAATACAGAATATGCTGAAGATCCCAAACGTTAAAAATACGAAAAAGTAAAAATGTTACATCTAAAATTGAATAATATAATAAATAAAAAAGCTTATTTTAGTAATTACGCTCGTAAAGTATAACAAGTACATTACCATTAAAAGTATTGGTTAAGAGGTGTGGAAATAATTCTGGGTAGAATTAATTTAATAATAAAAATGAGTAATTTAATTAAGATTACGGAAGGTAAATCTGGTATTATGAACAGAAGATTTAAGAAATAAGGTAAAATTCTGAGTATGTAGGAAATTATAAGGCTTAAAACATACGGAAAAATTATAAATTTACAGCTAAAATTAATGCCTTCTGAATCAATCATTAAATTCGAGAATGAGCTCCGTTAAGGGTATGTGGGAAATAACCATTATATACGTAGTAAAACAGTTGGAATGCGAAGAAAAATACAAAGGCTAAAAAATGATTAACAAAGGTAGGTACTTTCGAAAAATCAGTAAAAGGTAATCTCTTATTAAAGTGTGACGTCATCTTATCAGGTAAATGAAGTATCGATAAATATTCCCTCGTATCTGCTGCGCCTGCCGGCTCTGGACTTGCTCCGCCTGCGCCTCCTCCTGCTGGCGCTGAACCGGCACTTTCATACTACTCACGATGCGGACCAGAATAAAGATTATCAGATCGAACTTTTAAAAAAGTACATTTTTAAAAATTAATTAAAAGGACCTGATCTCTTTCTAAAATGAGTAAAATTCTTTGTACGCGTGTTTTGAAAAGTACTGCATTCTTTTGTATTGGTCAACTTGTAGTAATTTCCCTCCCTTTTCTGTAATGTTTGCATTGAATGTAACTCTGTTCTTTTTTATCCTTCTTTATGTTATTATGTGTCATTAGTTCAGCGATTTTATTCGTCGATAATTTAACAGTTCTGTGTATGTTCATAGTGTGGTTTGATAGGGAATAGATTTCGACTGTCGATTACGTAAGCTGTATGAGATTCAGGTCATCTGCGGTCATCTCCAGCATGCGATGTGTGTGTGTGTGTTGTGTGGACAGACAGTATCTTTTTTAAAGTTATAATATCTATATTAAGAGCTGAAATTCATTAAATTGAATTTTAAAAATGTAATTTGAATCTTACAGACTTAATTTTCGTAAACACTGCTATTTTTATTCGACAACAAAATAAGACTTGTCAGATTTACTTTAGATTCGATAAAGCATATTAATTTTTGAAGAAAATACTTACACTTTCAGTTCAGTTTCACAGTTTCAGCACTTTCTTAGGTTTTCTTCGTAAACAAGCAAAGTCATAAAAATAGTATAAGGAATAATAATATAATGCTGCAAGTTATAATTTATGCTGCAAGTCCTTCTAAGCATTTCCTCAGGAAATAAGATTCATTATGCCAGGAAGGTGTACTAAATAATACGCCAGGAAGGTTTACTAAGTAATCGTCGTAAACAACGATTTTGCAACGTGTGCTTAGATACTGTGACCGATGTTTTGTTATTTTATAAAAGAAATCTGAAAGGTTTCAGATTTTAAATTACGTCCAAAGGGGCGTTTTTTAAACATTTTGTGCGTTACTTTTATTTATTGAATATTATGTTCTTCGCATTTAAACCATAAAATTCAGTCAAAGAACAATATCGCAAAATAATTTTAAACTGAGCCTATCTTTAGAAATTTTTACACACAGTCTCACGCGCTGCAGATAAAAATGTTTTTTTCTGTACAACGTTGCCATTGCCCGTTTTGAAATCCTCGAGTTTGTTAATAAAAAATTCGTTAAAGTTTTACAAAATATGAAATCGTTAATAAAACAAATTCCAAGTTTCAAATTTGGGCTTCCAGATGCCTATATTCGCGGCAGGATGACAGCATTCAAAATTCGAGGGCTTTAGGTACCGTCGTTTTATCACAATGCGAGAAACATACATACATTTATGCACATTCTTTATTATTTAATTTCTTTAAATATAATACAGGGCTGCAATATTTTGTGGCAACAGTACAGACTTTTAATGTTTCCAACGCAAAATCGCAAAACGAAAACAATAGCCCTTCAGGGACAAAGCCCCTTTGGACTAATGAACATTGTCTTGCATACTTTTAGCGCATAATTAGTCCAGCGATAAACGATAAAATGAATTATTTTAATTTTACTGTGGGACGTAATTTTTTAAACAAACTTATTGCAATCAACTGTGCATATTTTACAATTCATACACCTATACGGATCCTTCGGTTTCTTCAGAACTTATCGATCTGAAATAAGTGTTTATAAAATTTCTTAAACTGAAATGAGAATTTTACTTGTAGATAGAATCAAAAGTGCAGCCAACATTTGGAGCAAATTTAGTCTGTTAATGTCTATTGTAGAGGGAAGTAATGAGTGGTATATTAAATATAAAACTGGACTCTAAATTTCAGGTAAGAATTCCATGATCGCCGCCCAAACGGTACAGTGGTTAACGAAGTCTACTGTGGGTTCGAATCCCGGAGAAGGTAAGGATGTTCGTAAATTTATATAATCTCTGCGGCAGGGGGCATTCTAAATATGTAACGAGCAGAAAGTCCTCTCGTGTGGTTTTGTGGTTGGGAGACGGGTAGGAGATCTTCGGATCCCCCCACCGCCACCCGGATTGAGCTCCCTCAAAACTTGGGGGGGGGGAGTAGTCCAACTTCCTTGAGGTTCTGTCAACCATTCTTCCATAAAATACAGGGACAAGACGACATCAACAATAAAAATTCCATGTTCGGGTTTATGCTAGTAGCCAAAATGTCTCCTAAGTGTGGCATAGGCAAATGCCAGGACTGGATTAAAATTTTAGAGGACCTAAACAAGATTTTTTTTTGTGGCCTCCTATACATTTATACCAGCATATTCCCCATTCCCCATTACATTTATGCCTGCATTCCATCTTGCATTTCTCTATCGTTCTTGGATCAGCTGCGCAAATATTTTCTGGTAAATTTTTTTGATGGCTTCTTTCCTTGAGTGGTCTATTTGTGATGCCACCTTTCCTCGAATCCCTAAGCACCTTTCACCCTTTTCTTGAGCATGTGCTTATTTTGTTTAATGGTTGATCCAGATCTGGATGTAGCGAGAAAGTTGCTTGCGTTTGCAATCACTCATGTGCAGCTGATTATTGATCTTGCTAATAATTAACTATTGCGTAGTTATGACAGGATTCGTAAGGCTTAATTATGTGACTAATAACTAATTATTCATATTATTGTGATGCCACGAGACTGGATTTGAGTGCAGCAGTTTTGCTGTCGACTCGACAATAAGAAAGCAGATAAACCGTTTGCTTACAACAAGGAACACTAAGCAAAGAAAAGGACTCTAGAAGTAGCCCGAAAGGGAGGCAGTGATGATTAAAAGAAATCGAAGTGCCACATTTTGAGGCTACAAAGTACCAGTTGGTATTATTTTCTTCTTCATTTTCAAGATTTCTGGATGCAATAGTTTCCTTACATCGCCATAATACTACCACCATTACCATATTATGCGATGAAACGTATAGCTATATTTTTAACTCATTCTGTACGCTGAGTCAAAGCTAAAGTGGAGAATGTACTGAAAAACAAATTTGAATTTTTATGTTACCCTCATAAGATAAAAATTCCGACTGATAATACTTGCATTATCTTTTAATTAATTGAAAGTTTATTATTAATGGAACATGGACACATAGCTGAGGGAATGTTTGGTGCAGCTAATTAAGAATGAGAAGAAATGCAGGCATAAATGTAATGGGGAATTAATCTAAGGCTGGAATCCTTAGATTAAAAAATTTGAGGGATTATTCGAGATCGCGTTTATTGACATAGAGCATTTTCCTTTCCCTATTGCCAACGCAATTGCAAGGTTTTGAAAAATAAATATAGAGAAACCTACAAAACAAAGTTATTTGTTATTAATAATTTCGTCTTAAATGAAACAAATTTTATTGTTAAATTTGTATCTAGCCCTTTGAGGATCTGAAGGAAGTTTGTAACTAAATATATAGAAAGTTTGCATTTAGTTTTAACTAAGATAAAATTAATAAGTTTTAAGAGGAATTTTTAATTAGAAATTATAATAAAGGAAACGCTATGTTGAATGATGTCTAGCATAGGTATGATGATTGGGGTAGTCTTTTGTAGCGATGACGGTTCGGTGAACCCTCAGTAGTTGTTTGCTCGTGTCTCCATCTATTATCGGTAGTGAGAAGTGCTGCATCTCAGTGAGCGGGACACGGTCTATCTTATAGGGAGTCGAATTCTTTACCACTAGCCCAAAAGAGCTACATTTCGCTAAATTCAAGAATTCTCGCTCTTTCAAATTTGCCAGCGTTGAGTTGTTCTCGAGATCGGTCCGCCTCATACTCTCCCTTCAAGCATCTATGATGCGATATGAGAAGAGCGTTGAGAGACCCCGTTTTGTTGGCATGTGCGTCGCCGTTAAGTTGTGGGGCGGAGCGTGTGACGTACTTCGTCGTTTGTCCTCAGTGGAAGGAGGTGTCTGTGGTTCTTCGTATCACCAATGTGGCGCTTACGTGGGTTCCGTGAAGCTTTGGTAGTTGCTTGCTCGTGTCGCCATCTATTATCGCCAATGCGAAGTGCTGCATCGCATGAGCGGGACTCGATGGTAGGTTTATTTACTGGGAGTTGAATTCTTTATTGCTAGTCCAAAGGTCATTGAGCCATTTTAAAATGTTTCAATGACTGTCATATGTTTCTCGCCTAACACGAATAACGCCCATAACGGCAAAAGTGTTGTTATAGCTAAATGTTGTTTGTGACATCTGCTTAAAGTTATTTCGCTTTAAAACGTGCATAAATAGATTTCAGTAAGTATTCATGAGTGACGTGCTTCAAAATTGCTTTGAAGGGAGGATCAAGAAGACTTTTTGTGAAAATTCTTTGCTACTTTCTGGTGTCAAAAAAAGAACATCTGTGCTCAACTCAACTTTATTAATCTAAAAGAAATTAAAATGCAATTGTATCAACACTTTCTTTATGAAATCGAATCATCATTAGAATTATAACCTTAAAAGGAAAACAAACAAAAAACAAAATCAGGAAATGTCAACAAACAGGAAGTAATGATTTGCATGCAGTTCTTTGTTATATGGGGTAATGATACGTTTAGAGGTTGAAGATCCCCCAATGAATAGAAATCCAATATTTTTTTCTTTTACTTGACTCTGTTATTCTCTAATGCGCTTCTTTTATTTTCTTCTTCTTCTCGATTTTGAATTTCTTACAATGTATTTTTCAATTTTCTTGAATGATGAGTTGATTGCCGTTTTCCTTTTCGAATTCCTAGTATTCGAGGTTCAAAATTTGTAAATAATTAAGGTGGTTACTTACCTTAATTACTTACTAATTAATTTACTATAACTAATGCAAATAACGTACATTTTAACAGTCAAGGATAGTTCTTGTATATAGTTCTTATCACTGCCCGATTTCGAGCTCATGGAATTTAATTATCATGCGATTAAAATTCATGTCGATGTACAAAGGTGAAGATAATAATTGTTTGAATTCTTTTCGCGGAGAGTTTTTTAAATAGCAAACGATTTTGATGTCAAGTCATAATTTTGGACAGATCCGTAGCCTCGGTTTCAAAACTTCGGGCTCAAAAGCTGCACTTTTAGACAGATGGAAACTAAATACAGTAGAAGTCCAGAAATCCGCAATGCTTGGGACCAGAGGTTTGTGCAGATTTTAGGATTTTGCGGATTTCAGGACAGAAAAGCCAAATCATAATATTCAGACTAAAAGTGCAAAATAAATAAGGCATATTGGATACATTTACTTAAATTATTATGTACAATAATATACATTATTACATTATTTATTATATGCTTTAAATTATTATATGTATATATATTATATTATTTATTTATATTAGCGACTACAGGAATGTTTTAAAGCATTAAGGTCATATACAAAAGAGACTTGTAAAAATAAGGGATACTAATAAAGCATAAAATATTTCAATTTTTTTTTTATTTGTTTGGAAAATTTTTCTGATAGAGGTTTGTTTTAAAATTTAGGTGCTCCAGAGTAAGTTTTTTTTTTTTTTTTTTGTAAATTCTACAGGGTTACAATCTCTTGCTCTGTGACACAGCTATGTTGTTCTAAATATTTTAGGTTATTTTTCACCATGTTCCAAACCCTCATTAAAAGATATTTTCTCACTCCTTTCACATTCATTATCTGTGTCGGTGTCGGAATCGTTTTCTTGCTGTGGCGAGTTCAAAAGAGAGCCAAAGATTTCATCATCTGTTATCTGATATGCCAGTGTTGGCTCATCTGAACACATCGTCCATACTAAAACCCTCTTCTGGGGTAAGATTTTTTTCTGTCACTAACACAGAATCATTATTATTCGGTAATTATGACATCATTATTGGATAAATATTTTTTCTTCGGTATTTCATTCTCCATTCTGCGGTTTCTGGAACCTATAAATTCATTGTTTTTGTTTCGAGAGGCAATGCGGATTTCAGGAGTTGGCGGATTTCAGGAGTTGGCGGATTTCAGGTCGGCGGATTTTCGGTACTTGACTGTATTTATATCTATGGAACTAGCTTTTGCAAAAAAACTAGCGAAGCAGTGTGCTCAGAATGTAAAATTTGGAACAGAAATATGTCTTTACTGTTCACGGAGATATCACAAATATTTCAAGAAAGACCCCTTTCTGTATCTGTAAACATTTTTTAAAAGAAAAATGCTAATTATTTGAACAATATAATGATAAAAATAATGAAACCACTTCAAAATTAAATTGGAAAGATATAATAGAAAAAGGTCTTTTCGATATTGGAAATGCATTCATTAAAATATAAGAGAATAAATGAAGATCATTTCAACAGAATGAATGTATATTCTGTTGAAATTCTCTTCATTTATCATACATTCTAAGAAACACAATTCGCTTTAAGCTCTGCAAAGAAGAAATAACTGATGGAAGCAGGACAAGCAGCCACAACATAGACAACAGTACCACCATTTAGGCATATCGGTTGAAGGAAAACTAAGGTGTTTATGGTATTCTGTAATTTATTTATAAGTAAGTAACATATTTTTATGCATGTAAGTAACATGCGTGATATCTTACAAAGTATGTAACAATGTGCTTTTGTTGGTGTAGCTGGTAAATCTTACCAACTCCTAGACTTTAAGCTCATATTTTAGTTGTTTATTCTATTTAAAGTTATTTCAGGTAGTATGGTGGTAGTTCTACTGCTTCATGGGCCTGATTTAGCCCTTGTTTTATATCTCAGTGTTTCTTTAATTAACCCTTTATCTACTGCATTATGAACTACTGAAAATTTCTTCATAAATATACATTTTTTAGCTGCCATATTGGTAATTAAAGAATATACAAGGAAAAAAAATCTTCCAAGTGCGAAATTTAATTTGTGAAAACTAATTTATTAAAGTGGTACTTAAAAGTATCGTCAGTACACTATGTATAAATTTCCTCATAATAGAAAAAAAGTTACGGATGATATTTCTAATGAAATTTTACCTCTTAAAAATGCTAAATAACCAAAAATCACTCATAAGAAAACAAAGAAATTATCAAATTCTCATAATTTTATTTTATATATAATAAAGGTGGAAATTCACATTTGATGATAATCATAAAAACAATTTTGTTTTTCCATTTACGCACAAAAATATATTACAAGTTGAGCATTTTGAATGTGGTTTTGATTGAATATTTTTGAGGGCACAGAATTCACAACGTCCTCGATTCGAGTCAACATCTTCAGAATCTGACAAAAATTTCTGTAATATATTGTCTGAAAATTTTTCATTAGATGAATTATCAGTGATATCACTATTTGCTGATGGCAGGTCTTTCAACATATCCAAAGCCCCCCTTTTTATCAAGATAAACCCATTAAAGAAAGGAAACGACAAAAGGGAATTTAGCTGACGAAGATGACACACCAATCTGTCCTCCAGCAAGGGTCGTCGGCTCTCGGCAGACTGGAACGGATCACCATCGAAAAACTACCGGCACGTGGGCCTACGTAAAGGACTCTAGCCGGAAAGAACACGCGCTAACGGGAGACGTGGACACAGCAGCCATTCCTCATTTTCCTAGGAATTCAGTTAGCGGAACGTAGATGAAGAAAGATTAAAACGCAGGATGTTTTCAGCAGCCATCATTAACAGTAGAGTTCCGGGTATACAGCGAACATAACGAAGATGAAGGAAGGATCAAAATGCAGGATATTTTTCCAAATTTTAGAGAATTCACATTATTGTTTAAGTTTCTTTAAAGTGAGTTCAACTGGAAATTCATAACGGACACCACACACGCACCATAAATTGGTGACAAGTCTACACGCATGAAGCTTCACATGGGTTGTTCGTTCAAAGTTTGGTTCTAGGACTTTGGTGTTAAAGAATATGTATTGTTAAGAAGGAAAACTTCACAGCAGCAGAAGTGGCTCCCTTCGAACGAAAAGGGAAACAGTTGCGCATGCGTGAAATATCTGTCACCAAAAAGCGTCAAAGCTCGAAACTGATGTCGAAGTTGGAAGGTCACGTTTATCAAGAGTTTAAAGCTGTGTGACTCCATTTTTCCCCCTCCATATTGACGGATATAAAATCAGACGTCAAACTGCGATATGTACACTGCTCCCCACCGTAAATGCAACACCCTGAAGGAAACATGCAAATAACATGAAATTTACCACATGCATTAACGGAGGTGAGATATGCAAATGATTAGAATTTCAGCGCAGACGCACATCACTCGCGCCTGGGGCCCCACTTCAAAGCGCTATTTAAGGCTTGAAGTTTTCGACGATTTCAAGTTCGGCAATTGTGTTTTTCTTGTGGTTTTTTTCAAAAACGATCAATTATGCCTCGTAGTAAACAGCGATCATCGTTTGATCAAGTATCCGAGTTCGACAGAGTAAGATAGTGGCCTACCGAGAGTGTGGATTATCTTTCAGGGAAATCGGTAGTCGTGTTGGACGAAACCAAACAACTGTAATAATGCGGATATGTGACCGTTGGATGCAGAAGGGTAAGACACGACGGACAGACGTGTTCGATCGCATCCACCTCAGTGCATCACTTCAGGTGATGACAGGAACATTGTGCGCATGGCAGTGACGGATTGCTCAGTTACATCACGAACCATAGCACATCACATTCAGTCTGTAACGCATCATCCAGTGTCTGCGCGTACCATTCGACGCCGTTTATAGCAGAGTGGTCTGTGCGCAAGACGTCCATTGCTTTTTCTACCCTTGACGCAGAACCACAGACGTCTCCGCCACCAATGGTGCGATGAAAGAAGAATGTGAACGGCAGAATGGAATGAAATTGTCTTTACTGACGAGTCACCCTTCTGTCTGCGCACACCACGATTAGAGTCTGGAGACACCGTGGAGAGAGGATGCTGAACAGCTGGGGCATCGTCACCTCATTCTTGCGCTCCTCTAGTACGCATTGCAGGTACTTTAAACAGCCAGCGCTACCTCTCGGAGGTGTTGGAACCAGTTGCCCTTCCTTACCTTCAGGGCTTGCCCACACCCATGTTTCAACATGTGCAATGCGCGACCACGCGTGGCACGCATTGTCCAAGGGTTCTTCGTCAATCGTCAGATTGAATTGCTTCCCTGGCCAGCTCGCTCTCCGGATCTTTCGCCGATAGAAAACATGTGGCCCATGGTTGCTGAACAGTTGACCCAGATTACATCCCAAGCTGCCACACAGGATCAAGTTTGGCAAAGTGTGGAAGCTGCTTGGTCTGCTATACCCCAAGAACACAACCAGAGTCTCTTTGAATCAGTGACGAAGCGTGTGGCAGTGGTGATCTCCAACAATGGCGGCTACTCTGGCTACTGATTCTGGAAGAAACACACTTCACAGAAGTCTATAAATTTAATCATTTGATACTTGGTCAACATGTTATCTACTAAATAAACTTTGTTGTGATATCTCTTGTCTTTCTTGGTGTTGCAATTTGGGTGGCCAGCAGTGTATGATGCTAGTTCAACAGCCAGTGAACTTCACCTAATATTTCATCATTTCCCAAGTCAAAGAACGATTCATCTTAACCAGAGTTCTTCAATTTCCTATATACGTGGCGGAGGAGGAAAATCTCGCTCAATGTCCGATACATCGCAGAGGAGAAATTCTCGCCAACAGGTTCTGTCACCAAATCCCTTGGTGAATGTTCCCTTTACTTTCTAGCGGCTTGGAAGACAAACTAGTTTACATTACGTTCTATGGAGCATTTCCTTTTTTACATAGACGTTCTTTGTTTCGTGTTCTTCCCTACAGTAACTGCCATGGGGGAAACAGCATCTGTGAAGGTACCAATTTACAATCCTGTTGACCCGGTATTGTGGTTTGCTATGTGCAAATCGACTTTTGTTTTAGCCGCAGCTAAGCCTGTTACGGATTCCAAGATGAAATTCAACTATTGCCCTGCGCATTTGCTTCCGGGCATTGCCTCTTCGGTTCAAGAGATATCATACTTTAGGAACTCACAGATTCTTCTTACGAAGACCTCAAAGCTGCCATTACTGAACGATGTGGCGAAAGCAGTACCAAGGAAATTCAGAAATTAATCACTGGTGAGTAACTTGGAGACAGAAAACCACCTGAATTGCTTCGCAGTATGAAAAGGCGTGCTGAAAAACACGATTTTGCTGACTCATTGTCACTAGAGTTATTCATTCAAAAAACCTTCACTTGAATTTGAGAGACGTTTTCAAGAATTTTCTAGACTAGAACCAATTGCTACATTCATATGTTACCCATTTGGCAATGTTGATGTGGAAGAAATAATTGAAAATATAAATTGTATATTCTCTTTATCTCTTGAGGAAAACGAAGTTTTTCTCCTTCAAAATGGCATAATTTTAAAAGCACGTAGTTCAGACCCTAAGAATAGCTTCTGGAATCTAATGGACGAAGTAAAGTATTCTAATTTTAAAAATGTTGCATTTCATTTACATCGTTCTTTGGCTGTACTACCTTTATGAATCTGCATTTTGAAAGATGTAATAATTAAGGCAACATGTCATTCCCATCTTACAGACGAAACATCTAGAATCCAGTGCAAGATTAGCAGTTAGTAATTGTATACCGAGATGTTCAAGATTGGCGAACAGTATACAGACTAAGTCTTCTACTAACTATAACTACGAGAACTAACTTTAGATGAAACTGATTTATTTTTTAATGTATTTGGAATTGTTTCATAAGAAATGCATCATCTGAAATTATTATATTTGTGCATATTATTATGTTTTGCTTTAAACGCGTTTGAAAGAGTAAGTTTTTTAGGGTTAGATAGGCAAGTACACTGCAAGGAAAAAAAAAAGGCACAGTTGCAATTACACTGCAAGAAAAAAAACGGGGTGGACAGTTTTTCCCGTTCTACTGGGCTGATTGACGAAATTTAAATTGCGTTTTCCATGTCTCGAAAGCGTGATTTAGGATATACATTAGATTTATATATAACTTTGTTCTAATATAGGTATTTTGATACAAAATCTTACTTTTTCTGAAATAACATACCAATTTTTTTCCATATTTCGTATCTACGACTCAAATTATGCCTAAACATTAAATTGTGTAAAATTTGGTGCGAAATTTACGGGAAAATTCAAAATTTTAACTTGGCGAATTTTTTTCAGTTTGAGCCACTTGGCGAACTTGTTTTCCTTCCCTTCCATTGCGCAGATGAGGGAAAAAAGTCACATCGTTCCTGCCTTTTTATATTGTGGATGAGAGGAAAAAAAGTCACATCGTTCTACTTTCAAAAAATTTTAACAAAGTGTGTAAACCACATTTTCGTTATGATCGCTTTCAAGAAATATGCCAAATTTCAATACGCGCCAATATGTAAATTCACGTATACCTTCGGAAATTTTGTATAAACATCTCTGACTTTTTGCAGGTATACTTACAAATCCAGCTACGTTAAGATGATGGTAAAAATTTTATAGGTTATAATTCAAAATTTTTTTCGAAAAATTTATAAAAATTATTTAAAAATACGAATTAAAAAAATATATCATAAAAAATGGGTGAATTTTCTTTGGAATGAACCTAAATTTCGAACTGTATAAGAAGGAATCAAATAAGTTTCATAAAAAAAGAGATATTAATAAATACATACCAAATTGAATTAACATTGAGGGGATAAAATTTTGAGAGCTAATTTTTTAAAATCTGTTCGTGCGATTTTTACAAAACGTGTCTATTAAAATGTCAAATAGAACGCAATCCAAAGCGCAGAGAAAGCTAATTCGATGAACAAAAATTATCGCAGCTAAGCAAGCAACAACTAATAAACAAGTACTGAGCTGAGATGTTTCCCACCGACATTTATAGCTTTTTAAATCGACCTCGCGGGAGAGTTCTAGCAATTTCTGGAAAGCAAAAAAAGTAGAATTACGGTTACAGCTAGTCAATTAAAATTATTCAAATTAAATGTCAATTACCGAGATAAACTTTTATTCAAAGTTAAATGCATGTGCTCTTGTATTTTTACTTTTTCAGCGTAGCTTTGTTAAAATATGTCACGCGCTGCATTGCACTAGAAAATAAAACAATTTTAATTATAATTCGATTAAAAATATCTAACTAAATACAAAATTCGTAAGAATTTATGAAAATTTAACTTTTTATACCTGTCTTGGAAGTCACATATTCCAACTAGAAAAATATTCCTCAAGAGGTAGAAAGTTAAATACTATAATGTTCAAATTAATTGGGAAAGTGATTTTTTTTTGGTAATTTAGGTACATATCTTCATATACAGTGTTAATAATAAAATTAATAGGAAATACGTCCTCCTTTAGCACAAATGACCTCTATAATGCTCTTAGGCATAGACTCTGATAGTCTTGAGTAAAGAATTTTTACTTTTACATCATTAGAACCACACTTTTATAGCATTCTTAATCATGTGCTCTTTTAGCGTACAATTCATTTCGCCAAGATGTTCCTCGGGACATGTTTTCGATCAAATTAAGGTCCGACGAAGTTTCAAGCCAATCTAACACAAAAATTGTATTTTCGAACAGAAACCATTTGACGGATTTTGAATTTTGTCATGGAGCCAAGTCATATTAATTTGTCCCTACAAATAGTTCCACGAATGGCACAATCCAACATTTTAAACTTTCTATATACTTCAATGAATTCACCATTCCCTGACATTAGGAACTAGATTTACAGTGCCATCTGTAGTGAAGAAACCCTAACAGACGATAGATTTGTTTTTGAGGGTATTTCACGATTTGTCTGATATGTTGAGGTCTTACAGTGGGGGGTTTCACTTATTTAATTGAGTGTCCAATCTTTGAGCCCCACAAACACTAACAAGCGAATAATCGCTTGACTGTGTGAACAAACACGTAAGACTTAAGAAGGGTTAACTACCCCTTATTTCTCAGAATAAATACAATCAACTCCTAACTCGGAGTATACATCAAAGCCTCCACTTGGACTTGAACTTAAATAATTATGAAATTAAACTAACTAAAGCTAACGGAAGATATAGCGGAAGCTATCAGATTCTAAGTAGTTGGCCCCTAAGTATTAATTAAATCAGCGTAGTCAAGCAAGGGCCTAAAGTATGGCCGAGCGCAGCGATATCTAAGAGAGACGTAGCCGAAAGGCAAACGTGCGCTCGTCAGGAAGTCAGACTCTCTCTCTAGAAGTCGGTGAAACATCGACTTAAATACTACTTCTTACTCATTTGCATTCACTGCTTTCTGAAATTACATTCTGGTAGGAAATTGTAAGCCGAAACTAGAATTGATGGGAAAGAAGCGTAACTTAAAATAACCGTTAATAAAATTAAGATAACCTTACATTTGATTCACTCTTGCTTCCTCTAACAACATTAGATGTGTAACCACAAAGAAATAAATAAGTCGCATCATTGAAAATGAACTTTCTTTTTTCAGTCATTTGCGGTCTAAGGTTTGTATTTTTTAATGGCCCACAACAACGGTTTTGCTTCATTTGACGGAACAAACGTTGTTTGCTTAGTACGTACTTTCGTTAGTTAGTATGTTCGCAGTTTCGTTCGTTTTCGTTCGTAGTAGTTAGTTCGTACTTTTGTTTTCGGAACGCGATTGGTAGCAGACAATGGGAATTGTGTGTGTTTTTCATGTTATAATCTAGATTTTAGAATACTTAATTTGAGTTATTATTAACGTTACATTAAGACAAAAAAATGTTTTGTAAAGACATTTTAGTAAGAATATTGAGCATTGATACTATGAACTGAGAAAAGAATGAAAAAAATAGAAAAATGTATGTCAAAACTTGACGCTGCATCTCGAATTCTAAACCTATAGTGCTATCTTCCTTTTAAAATTTTTGTAATTTATGTGTTGAATTGTATATGGCGTGAGTGCGAAGGAAATGATGCTTCATAATAAAGCTAAATAAAAAAAGGGGTTAGTAGGTGTGAATGTAACAGCAGATGGGTAAACTGCAAGCTCAGCGAGAGCATAAAAGGCCTTAACATCCCTTTTTTGGGAGATTATTAAGTTCTGAAAATTTTCAGAATTTTTAAAAATTGTTCTTGAAAAGGATATATAATAATGCTGTCAGGACTGAGTGTTCGGTGCATATTCTTGGCGAACATCTTCATGTAAATCTTAAGTCCTGATCTTGAACAAGGAGCTGAATGCAGCTATGTTCTATGGTAGAATACTGTGATTAAGTGGTAGAATAACTATACGTAAGAAGGATTTAAAATCCTCTTTTATTAAACCACAATTATTTACAGCCACTTCCCAACTCGGGAGGGATACAGAAAATAATGACCGCCACTTGGGTCTGAACTGAACAATCAAATAATTTAAACTAAATATAGAAATTAAGTCGTCGTTGCTCATAGAGCTATGAACGCGAGGTTGACCTCTAAACTAAATGGTGCGTAGCAAGATTTAACTCTAACGCACTTCGAATTACTTCAATAAGTAATAGCGTAACAGCGCTACGGCTTAGAATTTAAATACTAGCTAATCAGACAAATGTCGAATAGAGGAACGTCTGAGACTAAAAGCTCTCTCACACTAAGAGGTTCTTACCTCTCGCTTAAGTTGAACTTGGCTCCACTTCAAATTAGCATAAAGCTGAAACGCGCGCTTATTCTAACGGGAAGTTGAAATAAGAACAGATAGAAAAAGGCAAATTAAAATAAAACTTTGTTAGTTTAAACTAAAACCTTACAATGTTTAATAGTGTTGCGTGCATACGGGTTCGTAATGGATTGAATGCACAAGTCGTTAAAAAGTTAATAAAATTTATTTTTTTCACAAGAAATAAAACAAAATGCTGAAATATTTCTTCAGAGATATTCGCACAATATCACAATATCTCACAGTAGTTATATTTTGAACTACTAAAGTATAAACGGAATTCAAATTCAAAGTACAGAGAAAACTAATCCGATTTCACCGCGAATTCGCTACAATGAATAACTTTTATTAGCTTTTTAATCATTCTGTTATTTTCTCGATTTTTCTGGATAGCGTCATCAATTACGAGATAGCTATTTATTAAATGCACGTGCTCATGTATTTTTATATTTGCGGCGTCGCTTTCACTTAAAAGCCGTCACGAGCTGTATTGCACGAGGAAATGAAACAATGTAATTACAATTCTACTAAAAATAGCCAAATAAATACAAAATCCGTAACAATACTATAACTACAGTTTATAAGAATTGAAAATCAAAGCGCAGTTTTAATTGTTGCACTTCAGAAATCGTGTAAATTCTCCAAATAAGTGAAGTATCGAATCAGATGGAATAAGTTCAAAACAAAGATATATTTTAGAGATCGTAACTACACTTAAGATCTTAGAAATTTTTTTAATCATGTAAATCAATTAATTAAAGGTGATTTTTTTTAAATGCCACATCAGCTTGATTAATTTTACAGATATAATTAGTGAGAAATTATTAGTCCAAAGGGATTTAGTCCCGAAGGACTATTACTTTCGTTTTGCGATTTTGCGTTGATTCACTCTGAATGCCCGATTCACTTTTCAAATTGTTGCCACTAAATGTTATCGCTCTGCATTAAAGTTTAAAAAATGAAAAATCTGCATAAATGTATGCATGTTTTTTATTGTTTTTTTTTTGACGTAGCTTTCTCTTCAAAAATCGTCTGCGTGCGTTGCACGGGAAAATAAAAAGGAATTTTAATTACAGTTCTAAATAAATAGCCAAATAAATGTGAAATTCGTAACAATATTCTCTAAAACTTTAACGAATTTTTCATTAACAAACTCAAAGATTTCAAAGCCAGCAATACCAACGTTGTACAGAAAAACATTTTTATCTCCAGCGCGTGAGAGCGTGTACCGAAATTTCTAAAGATGATATGCTCAATTTAAAATTATTTTGCGATATTGCTGTTGAACTGAATTTTATGGTTTAAGTGCGAAGAACATGGTATTTAACAAATAAAGGTAACACACAAAATGTTAAATAAACGTCCCTTTGGACGTAATTTAAAATCTGAAACATTTCAGATTTTTTTTTTTAAACTGAGATGGTTGTTTACTATTTAATGAATAACTAAATAATTAAAAATGTCTGAATATTTTGAAAAAAAGAGCCTCTCTATTCTTTTAAAAAGGAAATTTTTTAAAACGAACGTCACTAAATATGTCCAAAGTACATGGAAATTGCACTTTGTCATGAAACTTATAAGGTAAACCTCATTAATTTAATTTTTAAATCGGTTTTCATCGGATTTTCCGGTGTTTTAAATAATCCATAATTATGGAGGCAATGCCATTTTATTATTTAAAACTAAGCGAATGAAACAATGATTTGCTAAAAAAGAAAAAATACCCACAGCTCCCAGTCTTAACTTCAATCGCATTCTCAACTAATTCTTCTCGAATAACAGTATAACCCAAAACAAAAATCATCTATTTACAGTTCATTCTCACAGTAAAGTATTTGCCGAATTCCCGCCTGTACTTTCAGTATGAAGTGAAATTCAATCTCACGAGACTCATTGGGCAAACCTAAGTACAGAAATAATGATGTCTCATGTATGATCAACAATCATTCGCATATAGGTTAATGGCATTTCATTTCAGCATTGTTTCAGTTATCAGTTAAGTGCACGAAGCTTCTTTCCCCAGAGTTTGCTGCAGTGTCCAAAAATAGAATTCTAATCACATTTCAACATTTTACTTAGCAATGAAAGACAAAGCGAAAGGAAATCCCCAGCAGTAGCATCCCTAGAGAAAGTAGAAAAAACAATTAGTTTTTTTTTTTACTTTGTACATATTCTTTGTTTCTGGCAAAGGCAAGTAAGTATTCCATAACAAAAGGGTAAGCACCAGTTGGCCTCTCTGTAATTATTTTCTTTTTTTTTCGAGTATTAATGTGGTTAAGTTCCGGGTTTCTTTTTGTTTCTCTGTTTCAAACGTGTTTTTTTCATTTGTTTTATTTAACTAGCCACGTGTCCGGCCAGTCGCCTAAAATAATTATTATAAAAAAGATAGACAAAGATTCAAATGAGTCCAGCTAGTGCAGTTTGATTCAGTTTCGCTAATATTACTTCATAAAAGTATTTAATGATTTCAGTAATAAATATTAATTATTTTTTTAATATACTGTTATGAATTTTGTAATTAGATAGCTAATCTCAGTAGAATTCTAATTAAAATTGTTTTTTCCTCGTGCAATGCGGAGCGAGACGGGTTTTAAGAGAAAGCTATGCCGGAAAAGTAAAAATATAGGCGCATGTTCATTTCACATTGAATAAAAGTTTATCTCGGTAATTTATGTTTGATTTGAATAAATGTAATTGACTACTATGTTAGCTCTGAATCGTAATTCCGTCCTTTTATTGGTTTACAGAAATCTCAAGAAGCACAAAATGCTAGAAATATATCGCGGGACCGATTGAAAGCTATAAAAAGCAAGACAGAGCTCAGTTGTTTAGTTATTGTTGCGATTTGAACTAAGATAAATCGGAGTTAGCTTTTGTTAACGCTTTGCACTGTGTTATGTTTTAATGTTTTTAGTAGGTTAACGTATAACTATTGATTATGTTGCGTGATATTTTGAACACTTGTACGAATATCCCTGAGGAAAATTCCAGTGTTCTCTTTTATTTTGATAAGAATAAATTCCACTAACCTTTTATCGGACTTGCGGATTCAGTCTATTACGAACCCGTACGCACGCAATAATACTACACTCACTTCCAAAAGTTAAGCACGGAGAAGAAAATGCTAATTTCCGGAAGCCAATTAGAATGGAAGAGGATCCAATTCGCTGCAGAGGTAGATGGAAGTATGCAAATATGTTAGGTAACAGCTAATCGCGCTTTCATGTCAACAAATATTCAAACAAGGCAGTCTTATAAGAAGCCAGCTTTAGGAAGGGTTACAGAAGTTGGTTGTAAGTGCTGATAGAAGGTGTTTAAAACTTGTTTTCAAGACATACGTGTTTCTATGAGTTCCAGAAGACGAATGGAAGATTCTGAGCGCTGGCATGCTGTGGGGCACATTGAAGCAGGACAGTCGATCACAGATGTTGCTCTTTTCTTCGGCGTTCATCATTCTGTAATTTCACGTTTATGGAAACAATTCCAAACCACACAGACAGTTGTCCGAAGGCCCGTAGCCGGTCGCCCAAGGGTTACAAACCCCGCGGAAGATCGATATATTGCTATTGTAGCCAAGCGGAATCGCAGAGCGACCTCCACACGTGTGACATCTATGGTTACAGCGTCCATCGGTAAGGCGATATCTGCAGCTACTGTACGCCGAAGATTACATATGAGTGGACTGTACGCCCGGGTACCTCGAGTTTGTGTTTCTCTATCAGTCCAATCAAGAGGGGCACAATGACAGTGGTGCGGGAACATGTCAATTGGAACGTGTCTGACTGGGGAAATGTCATGTTTACTGATGAGTCCAGATTTGCTCTGGAGCCAGATGATAAGCGTATAAGGATATGGCGTGATCAACGAACACGCAGTCAGTCCCAAAACATCACCGAACATCACGCATTCCGAGGCGAAAGCATTATGGTGCGAGCAGGGATTTCATTAAGATGTCACACCGACCTGCGTATCTTTAAACGGGGTTCTTTGACGAATGCCCGGTACCTAGATGAAGTCTTAAAACCCATTTTGAGATTGTACGCTGCAGCAGTTGGCCCTACTTTTGTTTTAATGGACGATAACGCACGTCCCCATAGAGCTGACATCGTCGATGACTACCTGGAGTGTGAAGGGATTGCGCGTATGGCGTGACCAGCATATTCGCCCGACATTAATCTTATTGAAAATCTTTGGGATGCTCTCGGTCGTGCTGTATCTTCACGTTTCCCACTTCCAGCTACTCTTATTGAGCTGGAAACTGCTCTACAAGAAGAATGGCGATTGCTTATTTCTGCGTGAAAGCATGGTCACAAGGTTTAAACTTTGTATACAGATGAGGGGGGATCACATACCGTATTAATGTCCTTTTTTTATTTTATGCTGTTTATTTACACTTTATACATAATTCTGTTTAAGTCTCCAGTATGTCATTATCTGATAACTTACAAACATTTAATATTTTTTCATTTATCTATGTAATTATTGTTTTTGTTTTATGCATAAATATATATGCTACCTTCCTGCCGAATTTTGTGTCAATCAAGGCAGTATTTCTTGATTATTTTGCATTTTACATCTTCGTGCTTAACTTTTGGAAGTGAGTGTAATTTAATCAATCGCTTTGTAGAGTCCTTAGGCTGTTTTCCGATGTCATTATGTAGAGACATTAGATGTTTTGAAGCAGAAGAATGAAAAATGAGCAACGCCTTTGCCGGGAGTTGAACCACGGACCTCTTAGTTATGCGTCGAGCGTGCTGACTACTACACCACAAAGGCATGCGAAGAAGGCGGGAGAAATACCTTATAATTAAACTGAAGAAATAAATCCACAGTGCCCTCTCCAAGATTCAAGAATGAATTCTGTTTAATCGTTTCTCAATGATTTTGTTTGGCGATTTGAGAATTTTCTGAGGAAGGTTATTAGCAAATATTTGTCATGAGGCAATAAAAGAAGCTTTGAGAAAATCTCGTGGTGGAATGCTACTTTGGAAAGATACAGGAGGAAAATACGAGCTGTCAGATAAAAGATTTGGATGAAGAGATTTTTCTTAGAAGCAAATTGCTGTTTAAGATAGAACTTGCCTTTTATAAAAAATTGATTTTAAGAACGAAAAGAGATGTTACAGTGATGTTCTTTCTTGAGAACAAACACCAACTATTATGGAGTTTTTTTGGCTGCGGTTCAGAAAATTTAGCTTTAGGTGTAATTCTCCTGTGGTGGGACCCGAGGGATGCGACAGTCAAAATTTTGAAATTATTGCCAAAGCAATTGTGGCAGAAAATTGAAATTTTCAAGAAGATAGTTACATAGATTTAAATCTTGAAGAATGAGAGTTCTTCTGGAGAACTTGTTTCTTATACTGAAAAATCGAGTGCTTGCGGAGGAGATTTTGTACTTAGATGAGGTCAAGACTATTGTTCATGGCATGCGTACCGTGTTTTGATCTGGTGAACGCTTCACCTTTCAAAGATGTTGTAGGATTTCTCTTATTTTGCCCAACAAATTTATTTTAAGTTTGTTACCTTGTCAGAACTGAGTGTTCTGTGCATACTTTTGGCGAACATATTCGTGAAGTAGTTAAAGTCCTGATCTTGAACAGGGAGCTGAATGCAGCTATGTTCTGTGATAGAATACTGTGGTTAAGTGGTAGAAGAACTGCACGTAAGAAGGATTTAAAATCCTCTAAACCACTATTATTTACAGCCACTTTCCAACTCGGGAGGGATAACAGAAAACAATGACCGCACTTAAGTCTAACTTGAACAATCAAATAATTTAAAATAAAGTTAAATAGAAATCAAGTAGTCGTTGCTCACAGAGCTATGAACGCGAGGTTGGCCTCTATGCTAAACGATCAATGGTGAGTAGCAAGATTTATCTAATACTAACGCGCTTAGATTATTTCAATAAGTAGTAGTGTAACAGCGTTAAGGCTTAGAATTTAAATACTAGCTAGTCAGGCGCACGTCGAACAGAGCCGCAGTGATCTGAGACTAAAAGCTCTCTCACACCGAGAAGTTCCTTGCTAACCTTTAAATACCAAAACTTGGCTCCACTTCAAATTAGCATAGAGCTGAAACGCGCGCTCATTCTAACGGGAAGTTGAAATAAGAACTTACAGGAAAGAGAAAATTAACATAAAACTTTGTTAGTTTAAACTAAAACCTTACAACCTTTCCTGGACTCCTAAACTTGCCCTTGCATTTTCTCGCCAGGATATAAATTTGAGGTTAAGTGAAGTGAGTATTTAAACGGGTGAATCCGAGTTAATTCAGAGCGTGTTTTCGCTAGCCAGCGCACGTTTCATTGCTATCTCGCTGTCAGGCTAGTACGCCTCTTGGCTATTTTGGATTATCGTCACGTCTGTTTGGTTTTTGTTGAATCAACCTGTTTATTAACAGGACAGAATTAATTAATAGGAAATAAAACTATGTGTTGTATCTACGCCCCGTCTGTTAAATTATCCTTCTTCATTATGTCATCTCATTTATCCACGCAGCTATTTCCTAATTTCAATATATGTGCTGAATTTATTACTTGAGATACATATATATATTTTATTATTGACTACTTTTATACATCCTATAACCAAAGGTATTTCCCACTTTTTGGAAACTATTTTAATAAGTAACTTTTATATATAAAATGCGTTATGTCTTTCAGAAATTTGCTTCCGTGTAATAACTTAGTCCTGGCTGTTGCCGTAGCGCAAAATTTCCATGAACTAAATTTTTTTCTTAGTCCTTTTCATGTCAGTTTTATCCTACTCCTCAGATTATTCTATCCTATCCTACTCCTTAGATTATTTTTGCGTTAAATGTTTTTGGATGCCGTTTCCTGAAAATTTTTAATAAATCGAAAGCACGGAAGTCCACAGGAGAAGACCTCCATTTATTCACATACAAGACCTCCATTTATCTATTTCGAGAAGAATGCAAGCTGTTTTGAATGTCAACTGTCTTCTTACACCTTTATTAATCAGAATAATATGCTTTTATTTCGGTGTTTACATGTTTTTGTCTGACCACTGTACATTACTATAAAGCAAACACATTAAATAGTTGCAAATGAAACGCTAAATAGAAAGCTTATCACGTTTCTTTGACTGAATTTCGTTTAGGATAAGTTTTGGTAAAAACCTTTTACGTTTTCACCTGATTGCTCAGAAAGCGTAGCTGTTGTAAATTTAGACTCGTTAACGGATCATGTTTACAAGATTTCCCT